>JANIJG010001926.1:22202-41948 GCA_024611175.1 Megaceryle torquata | reverse complement strand
CCATTAATTTCCGTCAAATAATTAAAAAGAATATTATGGGATACATTTCAATAGCCTAAGGTACCCAGTGCATTCCTGAAATCTTCATTGAGTCTGCCATTGGTTCTGGGAATTAGGTGTTCTAAACATCCCCCATTCACAAAGAAGGAAATAGAAACCTGAAAAGATTGAACACCTGATACAAAGCCATTGCAGTCACTGGAAAAGAATCCAGGAGACATTGGATGGAGCTTAAGTGATTGCTCATGGTTGTAAAGAAGTCCATGGCACAGCATTCAATACAGATCTTTTGTTGCCAAGCTATTGCAATATTAACTTCTTTTCTATTCAAGAATAATTGACTGTGATTAACATAAGGTGTTTAATGACCCCAAGAGGCCTCTGCATCAGTCCCATCTCATTTCACAACATTTAGAGTGGCTGAGTCCTGTGAACATTAGCCCTCAGTTTAGTGTGAACTGCTAAAAATCTCCTATATCCTGACTTGTTTTCCATGGTAGATTCCCACCAATGTTATGTTTCATGTAGAGAATTTGACAATGTCAAAAGGAAATGGGAAGCATTTGGTCAGAAACCATAAGTATATTTGAGGCTTGTAGAACTTACTATAGTATTATTTGGTAACACTGTTAATACTGACCAGAAACAAATACAAATTCATCAAGAATCTCTACAGCACGTTGAGACCAGGCCACATTTATTTACTAGGTTTTGAAGAAGAGATGGTGAAAGAAGTCCCCAGAGCTGATACTGCCTAGGTCTAGAGACTTCTGGGAGAGCAGATCCATGGTGCTTCACAGAGACTCAATGATGTGCCTAGCAGTCCAGGCAAGTGCAAGGTTGCTGCCCATCATCTGCAGAGAAGACAGAACTCATGTGGCTCCTGGGATCACCAGGAGATGTCCAACATTGACTTCTGGTGTGCAAGCAGGCAGTTGCTTCTGATTTCATCAAAACCAGGGAATCTAATTAATAAGGTAAGATTTTCTCTATCCTCTGTACATGAAGAATTAATGCAGTCAATACAGACCATGAGGAAAAGTAAGACAGAAAAATTAATACAAAAATACTAAATTACTAGAAAGACTTCTATGGTAACATTACCAGAATGCTTCTAAATGGTAGGTAAAACAGCTTCAATATTTGAGAAAAGACGAACACTGCAAGGAAGAGATTTTAGAATTGCCCCCTTCATGAAAAAGAGTATATGGGTTTATTTAATCTGGTCAGATAACTTTAACCAACATCTCATCACATCTATTCCTTTTCAGATTGTGTTTTAGTAGTATATTATTTGCATCAAGCATAGAAATTTTGAAACTGGAAAAACCTCCTTTCCTTTTCACATCACACTCCCTTGAGAGTATACCATTATTTAAATACAATTCTTTCAATAGATTTTTTTTTTTTTTCAAAAAGCACCCTCACAATCTGACAGGTAAAACCTCTAGAAAATAATTCTTCAGTGACAATATCCCCAAAAGGAATCCTGCTTCAACTAAAATTTGAATAATGTGAACAGGAAGGTGTTGGAAATGTACATTAATGAATAACTATTCAATTCATGTGACAGGGATCATCCTCCACTAGAAATGACAGTTGCACTGGAACAATAAACTCCAAAGCAGACTGTAAAATAGTGGTACTCTCTAGCCAAGGTCAGTGTGCAGGACACATTTTTAACTCAAACCAAAAAGTCTTCAATCCATTTTCCTACCCAGCATCCTTAACACATCAATATGACCCTATTTGTTCTGTCTTTTTGATTGAAAGCTTTTGTATAAGTAGTCATGAACCATGAAAAGTGGCCTGATTTGCAGTGATAATGAGGAAGCCCCCAGTTCCCACTGAAATCAGGATGAAATTGCCCTGATATTTAAGGGACAACCAAACTGCTTAGCACCAGCGTAGGTTGGAAGACAAGAATTTCTATTTCCAAAAGTACTCAAAGGTTTTCTCCCATATGAGTCATCTGCTTACATCTCTTTCAATCGCCTGCTCTAGCCAATATGGGGTCCTTGTCACTTGGATACACTCACTCAAACTGACCAAATAAATGTGTTTTCAAGGGAATTTCCACTCCAGAACTGCCAGTTTCTAGTTGGTGAGGGCAGTTAGCAACTAGGAAGGGAATCAAATTTCTGCCCTGAACCACACAGAGAAATTACTGAGATTTTTGTTTTTTTTTCCTATCAGCTCAACATGTCTGAATTTAAGAAGCTGGGCTTGAGATAGCATACAAGGTCTTTGGGTTTTGTGCTCCTTTAAAACATTTCCATTGGACATTTATTTGAGAGAATGTAGAGAAGGAAAATACTTATAGAAAAAAGTTTTGTCTTTGACATCAAAGAGAATAAGACCTAGCACTGTCAGAGTAATAGCTCGCCACAGGATAAGTATCAGGTTTGAGAATTCACCATTCTAGGCACAGTGAAAGAATTTAACCCAAGTTGTCTATCCAGGTCAGGTTCTGCAAATTTGTTAAGGCATGAGGGGTCATAAGCCTCCAGACATCTCATTAGACATCTTTTTTTCCAATATTTTGGCCTCTCACTGTGGCACAAAAAGCTCGAGTTTCCTTCTAGATGCTCTAAATAGGCAACATTTAGAGCACAGCTGTATCAGCACAGAGAGTATGGTAAACATCCAACAGGCAGGTGAAAGAGAAGCAAAACACATTCTGAAGAAGGAATATAACATGAGGCTGTAGACCTCTGGCAAACATGCACCAGCAAAATAAAGCCAGACAACTGAAGCTGCTGCATTTCTACCAATCCTCTCTATCCATCTGATAGCTGATCCTGATACAGCATAAGGGTATCTGATCTGCTTGTCAATCACCTCCATACCATGCCTGCTGACAAATTCATGCCAAACCTCCAAATGTAAGAGGAGACAAAAAAATAATAAAGCCATTTGTCCAGGTAATATAGCAAGCTAGAGTAAGAGCTAGTGCGTAAGAACCAGGATATGCCCAAACCACCAAATCAAGTGCCTTCATTTATCTACCCACATTGACTCTCAGATGAAAAGCTCGTCTCTACAAAGTTTGTCAACTCTGAAGAGAAAGCTGGCTCATTTGCACAGTGGTTTAGGGGTAAACAGTATCATTATAAGCCAGCCACTTAAAAAACAACAGAAGCTACAAATAGCTGTATAGTCACACTTACACATTACATATGTCAATCCTGGGAGGAGACAATGGCAGTAGTTGAAGTAGGAGCTTTACTCCATTCTTCCATCCTTCCTCTTTCTCAAACTCACAGAAAAGGTAGGTGCATTCATCCGCTGAGAACTGGTAGAAAGCATGAGTGTCTTGAAAATAGATTTGTCTGTCCACTGTTAGAAAAAGATAATATTAGATAGCCTTTAAACCTTTACCATGTCAGGGTTCTGTTGCCTCCCCCATTCTGTACTGCACTTGACTTTAATACCGATTTGCACCACCACATGGGAAAAAAGGATAGCAAACTCAGCAAAGAAGCGATCCTGCCCACTCCAAAACCTCAGTATGAAGATCTTCAGACTCCTGAAATTCAAGCATTAAGACTGCTGAGTATTTAAACAATTTCAGAATCAGTTCAGAATTAGGGGTTAAAAACATTCCACTTGTCAGATTCCTGAGTCTCGATTTCCGATTTCCATTGGCTTCTGATCTGTTCTCACTAATGGCCAGACACTTAGTAAACAAAGTTCAATAATGTGGATGAAGCCCATCATTATCCCAGCTTCTCCTTAAATGGAAAGGTCATTCAGCCCTTGTTGAGGCTGCATGACCAGACATACTGTCAGTGTAGCTGAAGCAAAAGAAAACCTTTAAGTATACCGTGAGCAAACATAAGAAGAAATCTTCCACAACACCTCACCTTTTTGCAAGGGGGAAAGCTAAATGTCTAGCACAGACCTCAGGGTGGAGTATGCCCTGAGTTGAGGTACCCAAGTAGACCCTGCTACAAAGTAAAATCAATCAGATTTCCAGAGGTTGGTTACCAGCTGGACCAACCCCCCTACATTTGGTGGGGAATGTAGGGCTGCTGAGTAGAACCTGGTATCACCACCATCTAAAGGACCTGAATCCTCTTTCAATCCAAAAATCTAAAACTATGAAAAACAGAGAGAGGAAGGGAAAATCACTTATAGCTAGAGAAGTCATCTGGCAAAGCCACAATCTGCAGTGACTAAACAGCTGCTGTCTTGTGAAAAATCTAAAGGAGCTTGTGGAAAAACAAAAAAAAACCAAACCAAACCAAAACAAAAAGGTTGGAAAAGACACGTGCTCTGTCTGCAACTTGGTAACAGGCAATCATATTTGCTAAAGCAAAAGGAAGGAAATTACCTAAAAAAAAAAAAAGAGATTCATCTTTGGTATTTATGAAATGAAAGGTCACAGAGGTGAGTCAACTGAAGAGACAGTAAAATAAACAACTGTCAAGAAAAATGGATCAATCTGCATTTTGTTTTCTTTCCCTCCTTCCTCTCCCATCAAAAATGTGAGTCATATCCTAAGCAAAAGAAACCAATAGCCTTCCTCGTGGTAGAATAACTATCAAGACTGACCTGATAATATAATGCCCATATCCAGGAGGAGCTGCCACACTCCAACTGCTGTAGATCTGCACTTTACAAAAGGGCACTGTTCCAAAAGCCAGTCTACCAGTTCCGATCCAATACAGCTTCTCCTGAAAATAAGCAAAACATCACTTCTTACACTGCAGTAATGTTGAAATGACCTTTTATAATAAAGGTCTATTTTCTTAAGCTATTAAAAGTGAATCCTTTTGTTCAGCAGGGCAAACTCTTTGTCTAAATTAATAATTTTTTGTAATCCTATTCATTTCAAGGGAAGAAATTACTCTGGCAAGTGTCAGAGGATGCCCCTTGTTACAAAAAGGGAACTCGTGTTAGACAAGTTCCCTTATGTACCTAATTCATGTGGCACACCTTACAATATCTAATATTTTTATCAATTTGTGCTACATACAAGCAGTCATCCCAAGATGTGCAAGGGATGAATAAAATCCAGCTTTTCTCCTTGGCATTTTATTTCCTTTCTGAGCATAGGCATAAGAAATACAGCTACACAATGTGTAAGACTTTGAGTGTTGCTCTAGGATGTACTTTATCTTTCACATTATTGGTAAACTTATGTTTTTAAATCATACTAAAAAAAAAAAGTCATTGCTTTTTACATAAATATAGCTATAAATGAATGGTGCTATAATAGACACCTGTACATTCTGGCATAATTGAAAACAGGAGGAAGCATTTATGCTGTAATGCAACACAAATGGAAAATTACTTAATTAAATAAATATTCTGTAAATTACATGCAAAAATCATTGTGTAACTAAACCTTAGGTATCAAATTAATCTCTTTTATAACTCCTGACCAGGGCTGAATTTAATACTCTTCCTTATCTGCAAAATAACTAACACAACCGTATATTAAATAATTAGCAATTAAATTAATGGACATACAATCGGGTCACTGCTGCTTTCCGACAACTGACAAAGTAGCATAAGAAAAGATATTAAAATACATGAGATTTAATTTTTTTTTTTCAAGTCTTAGTAACCCCCAAAAAATCTTGCTCTCAGAATTTACTCTCTTGTGAAATCAGGGCACAGACAGATGTAAATAAAACCCATCCAGTTGATTAAAATGAGTGATCTCAGGTTACCTGCAAATGCCAGTAAGGTACACCCTGTCTTTAATCAGGTCAGATGCTTGTAGAGTAAAAATATTCCTGAGGGCTCTCCCAGCACAAGAAGAACTTTCTCCATAAATCTGAATGAAAAGAGAAATTGAAAACTGTGACAAACAGGGATTTATTCCTGCTGTAGTAAATAGGCTTGCACTGTCCACTCCCTCCCTCTGAGCAATGCCTTCTCCCCAGCTACATGACAAGCAAGCAGTCAAAGCCACACAGGAAATGCACTCCAACTTCTGCCATACCCATATGTTGCAGTTGCCCACTGGATAGTGGAACTATTTTTACATTTAAAGCCTTAGAAAATCAGAAGTCCTGAGACAGCATAGTCTATGAAATGCAAAAACAGAGTTCTTAAACATTGCAGAAGTCAGCTAAATGGCAGCAATTATTTAAACATCTGGGAAGCGAGTGCATGTTGATATTCACAACAATTCAATTTGCAAATTCAGTAATAGAAGTAGATGATTTCTAACACACCCAAATGAGAACTTGTTAACTGGCTTTAACTGCAGGCCATGTTTCCAAGTGTCTTCAAAGCTATGATTAAGGGGTTGAACTAAAGCAAAAAGATTCCAAATATATTGTTTGATGAAATGGAATTAAAGGTGCTTGACAAATACCTTGTTTGAAGGAGTTTCCAAATAGGGATTTGAAATTCTTCTGGACAGGGTCTGTAAGACAATTTGGTAGAGCTTTAGTTTTGTTCTGGGGTTTTTTTGTATTGAAAAAAGTAGCAGCAATCTAGGTAAGGTTTGATAAACTCAGTTCTGTGTTGTCTACTACATTTATTCTTGGTCTGGAAGATGCACAAGCAAAAAGATGAGCGAGGAGGTGACAGAGTCTGTAGACAACACACAATTATTTCTGTCAAGAAAGACCCAAAGACAGTGAAGAATTTAAAAATACACCTAAAAAAAAACCTAGGTGAAAAGTTTGCATCATGATGAGCTCATCATTAAAAGCAGCATATACCAGAGGAAAAAAGTGTAATGACACGTGTTCTGATACCTCCTAAAGCAAACTTTATCTTCAGTAAAGAAACCTCAGGGTCACAGAACACTTCTCAAGGAAGACAACTCTTCAAAATTAAATTCTTAACCATAGTTAAGAAAACATACTAGGATAAATGAGGAATGAAATGGTGAGCAGTAGGGAGGTAACATTGCTCTAATATAGATCAGCATTATCTCTGTCATGCCACACACTACTGGAAATAACTTCTCAAAAATGGATACTGCAATGTTAGAGGGAATACAGACAATAATAGTAGTAGGAATAATAAAGGATTCGGATAAATTTTAATATGAGAAGAGACAGAAAATACTGTAACCATTTACCTTACAAGAGAAAGATTACAGGACACATAATGCAATTATACAAAATAATGAAATGGCACAGAGAAAAGACAGACTTTCTGGACTCTGTTTCATGTAACATCAAAATAACCAATCACTCGATGAAGTTAGAGGATTCATATTTAAGGAGATAGAAAGGAAAATGACATGTAAGTCTTCACAGCAGGGAAATGCAAATGCCAAAACCTTACTGCTGATCAGTAAGGATTGGGGATTTAAAGTTATAAAATGAACAGTGAAACAGAACTCTGGAAGGCAGAGATGGGATAAACAGCTCTGTGAGAGTCAGGTTACCCCACCTTTACTCACCACCATACTTCCTTATCTTGTCAGTGTTAAAAGACAAGATCTTGTCTACTCTTACGCTCTTTGGCAACTTCCATCTTACTACAAGCCACAAGCCATCTTACTACAAGACACAAATAAACATTGCCTAAAAGAAGCCTGGAAGTGGAACAGCAGCCATGCAGGTGCACTGGCAGCACAACAGTAGGATTGTGTGGTGCTTCCTCATGTTATTCCAACTTGTAGGCAGCATTAATTAATTCCTTGCTTTGAGAAAGGTCTAATTCACACACTTGGTTTATTGTAATAAATAGGAAAAAAAAAAAAAAAAAATCATCCTTCACAAACTGCAAGAATTGCAGAATCCATATTTCAGTAATGCCACCTGCTTTTTTCCACCCTATATTCTTATTACTCTATTTTTAGAAAGGGAAAGAAAGTGACAAGGAACCCACAGAAGTATCTAATGCTGTTTACCCTTCCACGCTCATTATAAACATTAGTGCAGAGCCATGCCTAACAGTAGCTCCATATGGAAATGCTATAACATAGTAAATGTTTATAAATATATAAGGGCTGAGTGTCAGGAGGAAAGGGACAGCCTCTTCTCCCTCATGCCCTGTGACAGGACAAGGGGGAATGGATGTAAGCTGGAGCACAAGAGGTTCTGTCTTAACATGAGGAGGAACTTCTTTACTGTAAGGGTCACAGAGCACTGGAATGGGATCCCCAGAGAGGTTGTGGAGTCTCCTTCTCTGGAGATTTTCAAAACCCGCCTGGACGCATTCCTTTGTGACCTGTGCTAGATTGTATGATCCTGCTCTGGCAGGGGGGTTGGACTCGATGATCTCCAGAGTCCCTTCCAACCCCTGACACCCTGTGATACTGTGAAAAGCATAATTCCTCTCTCATGTACATAACACAAATGCCATCAAAGTGCAATATACATTGCCTCAGATCCCACTTACTCTTCTTAGACAGCACATCATTAACATCTTGGTTCTGCAGCAGCTCTACATACCACCACTTCACTTGGTTTCTGCCCAAGGCTTTCATTCAACAAGCTTCACTCACTCCAGCAGCACGGTCGAAGCTTATACACTGATTTCCTCCCTCCTCACTCCATTCCCAGGCTGGTGCTAACAAAGTTATCATCAAGCTAATTCTGGCAATGCCGGTGGGAAGTACAGCCCCTGGCACTGCACTGGTCCAGTCCGTGGCATTCAGAGGACATCTGAGCCTCAGCCAGAGAAAGCAGTGCTACTGCAGGGTGCAGTTACATGACAGCATAAGACCAAACTCTGCACAAATTTCATTGCCTTCTACAATGGGGTTACAGCATTGAAAACCACTGAGACCAGTCGTGGCTGCTCTCCCTCAGGGGTCTGGGACCAGTATTATTTAACATCTTTGTCTAGGCTACAGACAGGGGGATCAAGTGCAATTTCATCAAGTTTATGGATGATGCGAAGCTGTGGTCGAGTCAACACACTAGAGGGAAGGGATGCCATCCAGATGGAAACTGACAGGCTAAAGAGTGAGCCCATGTGAACCTCATGAAGTACACCAAGGACAAGTGTAAGGTCCTGCAGCTGGGTTGGGACAATCCCAAACATGGATACAGGCTGGGTCATGAGTGGATTGAGAGCAGCCCCATGAAGAAGGATTTGGGCATACTGGCAGATGAAAAACTGAATATGAACTGGCAACGTGCACTTGCAGCTCAGAAAACCAACCATATCCTGGTCTGCATCAAAAGCATCATGGCCAGCAGGCTAATGGAGGTGATTCTCCCCTTCTACTCTGCTCTCATGAGACCCCACCTGGAGTACTGTGTCCAGTTTTGGGGCGCTCAGCATAAGAAAGACATGGACATGCTTGAGTGGGTCCAGAGAAGGGCCACAAAGATGATCAAGGGGCTGAAGCTCCTCCACTGTGAGGACAGGCTGATGGAGTTGGAGTTGTTCATCCTGAAGGCCCAGGGGAGAAATTCCAAGGAGTCTGCGAAAGGTGACTGAGGCTGAAAACTAGTAGAGAAAAAAAAAAAAATCTTCTAGTTTATCCTTCAAACCACCCAGTCCTAGCTCCAGTGCAGGGGAGAGAGAAGGAATTCACAGCCCTGATACAGGAAAAGGGAAGACAGGACAGTAGCTTCTGTTAGTGGCAGCCTGAACCCATATCTGCTTGGAGCAAGCGTTAAACATTGAAGAGCCCAGGAAAGTATGTTTAGCCTGTTGTGCAGGAATCTACACACATGAATTTTCTACCAGGATAAGAAAATGGAAATTGCATGGCAGAAAATAAAACAGAAGTGTAAGTGGCATTCTGGAACAGAGAAAATTATTTTCCCTGTTGATGCCAGTGCAGCCTGTGTAATGTTCACTCACTGCAGTTAGGCTGCAGTTCATATCAAATTCATATCAAATTTTAGGAGTTTATGTTCTAGCTACCAAGCTAGATCCCCTGGTTTTGTTTGTTTGGTTTGTTCATTCATAGGTTTTTTTCTTTTGTTTTTGGTGTGTGGTTGGGTTTTAACTTGCCTCAATAATTATTTAGCTAGCACAAAATCCCTCCATTTTGTGCTACTGAGAACAGTTCTGTTCAGCAGACTCTATCTTGGCAGTTTGGGACAAACTGGGCAGTCCCCTTCCAGAGAGGAAGAAGGGAGAATGGATCAGGGGGCCAGGCTTTGTTGAAAACCCCAACATTCAGGCTGCTATGTGGGGGAAGCACCACTCCTCCCTGGAGGTACTTGGTAAATACAGGAGAGGACAGGTGTCCCAGGACGAGGTTTTGGAATAGGACTGCTAGGATCCCCATCTGAATACATCATCAATAATTTGATCTGAAATTGGGAAAAATTATAAAGGAGTTTACTCTGATATTTAAAACCACTAAAACACAGGGAGTAGAGTAATGGTATTAAAAGAATGGGAAGATCAGAATAAAGTTAGGAGTAAGTAATTTAAAACAACAAGAAGGAAATACTGCTTTACAATCCATATGGCAAACTCATGGAATTATTAGCCAAAAAAATCAAATACTCAGCTAGATTTTTAAAAGCAGTAGCTCATTCAATGACTGACACTACTATGCAAGGTCTGTATCTAGGTTTAAATTAGTATTTCTTCAACTGGACAATTATTTTTAAAGAAGTTGAAAATCTCTGCTATTATTTAAACCTAAGCATGCAAAGATATTGATGATAACATTTTAATATATGAGCACAAACTGATTTTTTGAAAGTTTGAAAAGAAATTTCCCCACAAGATGCTACACAGGTAAAGCATACTAATGAAGACACGTTTTGGTCTCCATTGGAAAGATGAAGCCATATCTTACTGTGGATATGCTGATATGGATATGAGGTGGATATGGAGATGCTGACTTGGTTCTTTACTCAGCAGAGTGTTGAACTGATTCTGCTATATATAGCAAATCCCTATGCATTTACTACAACCCAGTTAATGTTCCAATCAAGGGCTAAAGATACTGTAGAGCTTGTTTTCAGACATACCTTTTGGAGCTACATTTGCATTTCCTGATCACTTTTGCATCCAGGATTTTTCTTTGGCCTCATCTCAACTTCAGAGGATGACTTGCCTACAAGTTACTTGTGCTTTGCCTCCTGCACAAGCTGTTCCAACAACTGCTGATATTTCTGTCATTGCCAGCAATGCACTTGCAGTAGCATCAGCAATGCTCCATACATCTGCTAGCAATTTAATCACCATCATGCTCAGAAGGAAACAAAGCAAGAGTGCTTAGAGCTCTAGTTCAAGTGCTTTCCTCAGCTGGGATTTAGTACAGTGGTAGCAGCCAGCAACCTGTCTACACTAGAAGTCATGCTGTAACACTACATAAGAGGCCATAGTAATTGTAGGAAAATAATAATTTCAAATACATGATGCAAATGTTTTGCTGATAGAAGTTGCTGATACTCCTGGGCAGTTAGCAAGGAAAAAAAAAAAACAAAAAACCAAAAACACAAAAAGAAAACCAAAACAAACAAAACAAACAAACAAACAAAAAACCCAAAACAAAACAAAACAAAACCTTTGGCAAAAAAAGGGAAGTAAGAATTTCTTTTTCATTAATCAAGATTATTCATTTTTCTAGATCTTTTATAGTGGCATTTATATTAAAACTAAAAGAAATGAGAAAAGGTAGTATCAGGGCTCTTCCCCCTCAGCAAATTTTTTAAGCTTCCACTCCAAGTTTTTCAAATACCTAGGTTTTTAACTGGTTGCATTACCAAAAATTGAGCATAATGCCACATTAAGAGTTTGCAATGCACAATCAAATTTTATCCCTTTTCAGTTTACAACTCACTCATCCACATTTTTCTGTTTGATCAGAGGTTAATTGCAAACATGCCCAAGATCAACTTCATGCTGCTGAGCAGTTCTAGGAACATTTTTGTGTACAAATATATATATATATAAAACCTATTTCTTCATAGTTTCAGGGCACTATCACTATGTCCCTAAAGAATTCAGTATAGCACTTGTGCATTCCAGATTAGATTACTCAGTATACTTAATTCTAAGCAAAAGCTTCAGTGTTGTGCTCTATCAGGTCTTATTCCCTAAATATAAACAGCCCTCAAAAAGTAATCTCATTTTGAAATGCACACGGTGTAGCACAGACTACCTGGTAATGAGATGATTTCTATTCCCTGACAGGGGGATCTCTGCAACTACTCAACACCTGAATCCTAAATTGGCTAATGTGACCACAAAGGAAATTATATATTCAGGCAGATTTCCAACAAGCATTTAAGCATCCAAGCCTAAAATACACTTTCACAAATATTCATGCTGGAAACTCCTCAAGTTCCAACCACAAGAGACAAGATTAAGAAAAAGGATCACAAATAAAGCTGAATCCAAATTCACTCTCAAAACCAATCATCTCTTTGTGCTTTTCTTTGTTTACTAATCATTCAACTCTAACAATACAGTTCAGGAAAATTTAAGAACAATCACCAGGGGTTTTTACTTTATTTCCTTCAGGCTTCTCTCCCACTCCACGCACAAATCAAAAGGAGTTATTTTTTTCCTAGACAGATTTCTTTCTCTCATTACAAACCATGGCAATGATAATGCCATAATGGTGATAGAAATTAGTGCAACTCTTACAGCTGATGGAACACAGTGAGATTTTTTTTCTTCAAAAAGATTCGCTGGAGTTGTTAAAAGCAAGCAGCTATAATAATTAGAGGGTTTCCACTCCTGATCTGAACACAAATCCTGGAAAAATGCTGGGCTGCACCTGCCTGACACACCCTCCTCAACCTGCAACACAAGAAGGCAGCAATTTCTGCAGGAGTAAAGACTGTAAATGCTTTTTTATTCCCAGTGCCTACACATGCCAAGCAAGGAGTGGTGGAAAGGGGAGGAAATGAATGAACAATTTGGCTTATTACTTTGCAACCTTTGAATTTTTGCATTTGACATCGCTTGCTACTGTCTATATTATAGGAGATTTAAGCAGAAATAAGACATGAGTGCTGTCTTTAGGAGATGAAATGCTACTGTTGTTTGAGGGTGACTGGATAGAGGGAGTGCTGTTGTGAATCCCAATCCGTTTCCATGTGGCAGCAGATTTTAGCTTGTGGTTGCTAAGGCACAGCAAGCAGAGTTGGTTGGAAAGCTAGCTGACTTTCAGCAGATATCATTCATATGTAAGCACAGAATATGCCTGACTTTCTGCCAAATAATATCTGTAACAACCTTCCCTCACTGCTCCTCTTGAAACCTGCTGTCAGAATTCATGAGTAATGAAGAACAACCAACAGAATAGTCTCTCTATTAATATATATTCAAGATTAAATATAAAACTCTTAATAAAATGATCTGGTTTTTTAAAGGAAAGATCTTCCCCTGATCATCTTAAACTTCATATACTTAGGTGTAGCATAAAATGGTCAAAAAGCTGTAAAAGGAGAAATCTATATTCAACGGAGCTTGCAATGTCGGGTTCCCAGGTGAGCCTGCAAATCTCTCTGGAGAAACCCAAATGGGTCATTAGTGAAAGGAAACCAAAGAGTATATTCTCACTTGTTTTCTGTATATAAAGAACCTGTAATGAAGCAGAGTAAGTTATTTCACAAAACTGACTTCACAACTCATGGTTCATTCTTATCTCCCCCAAATCAGAAAGGGATCTGCAAAGAAAACAGCTGCTCTTTATGAAGACAGCAGTGCTCTTTAGGTTTAAAGACTTGAATGACAACAGTGAGGAAAGCAATGTGTTGACAAACATTTCTGTGTCTTCCATTACCTACCAAATTAAATATGGCTGAATAGGTTTATGTTTCAAATAAAACTTTTTTTTTTTTTACTTAATCTGGCATAAGACACTTTTAAATCTCCACACCTTGGAAGTGTAATTTAGTGTGCAAGAGCAAATTTTGTTTGCAAAGTCCTTTTCTTTACCCAAAATAATTTAAGAAGAGAAAAGAATATCACAGAATCATGGAATGGTTTGGGTTGGATGACACCTTAAAGATTATCTAGTTCCAATTCCCATGCCATGGGCAGGGACATCTCCCACTAGATCAGGTTGCTCAAAACCCCATCCAGCCTGCCCTTAAACACTTCCAGGGATGAGGCATCCACAACTTCTCTGGACAACCTGTTCCAGTGCTCCACCACCCTCACAATAAAGAATTTCTTCTTATTACCTGATCTAAATCTACCCTCTTTCAGTTTAAAAACGGTACCCCTCATCCCATCACTACACTTCCTGATACAGAGTTCCTCCCCATTTTTCTTGTAGGCCCTCTTCACATACTGAAAGGGTGCAATAAGGTCTCCCTGGAGACTTCTCCAGGCTGAACAACCCCAACCCTCTCAGCTTGTCCTCACAGGGGAGGTGTTCCAGCCCTCTGATCATTTTTGTGGCCCTTCTCTGGACCCACTTGAGTAGGTCCATGTCTTTCCTTTGGGGGCCCCAGAGCTGGACACAGTACTCCAGGTGAGGTCTCATGAGAGCAGAGTAGAGGGGGAGAATCACCTCCATTGACCTACTAGACAATATGGCAGGACTGGCTGGCTGCCCTCCTCACTCTTCCCAAGTCCTACCATGGGAGAAAAGCCCTGGACGAATTCAGTTTCAGGAAGGCACCAAGACAGGCCCAAACAAACCTCCTCTGTTGTTATCCTGTGCCTGAAATAAAGCTGCAGCAATCCTGACATGGAAGCCAACTCATCTTGAGAGAAAGGAAGGAGTGGTGAACTGGCAGAGGAGGATGCCTGCCTTACAGAAACTTTATGTTCCTTAAAAAAAAAGGAATGACCACTCTCCTGCTAATGATACATTTCCATGATCAGATTAAATTAACATTAAAAGGAGGGTGCTGATAAGCAGGTCATGTCATCCCTCCACCTCTTGCTTCACCTTCCCATCTCCATCGCTCTTCCACTTCCACATGTGTCTGTGAAGCCACGTCCTGAACCAAGCTGAAGGACTGATAGCTTTGAACTGGCTTGTTAAATAACGATTCATTTGAATCAAGATGATTTCCCTCTGCCAGGTCACTGGGAGCCACACAAACATCATCGCTATCCAGGTGGGCAGCAGGGGCACAGGCAAAAGCAGTGGGATGCAGAGGGAGGCAGGAAGGGGCAGCTGTGCTCAGAGGAAGCACTTGTTTATGCTGAGTTAAAACTATCTAAGGAATGATGGCATAAAACATGCCTAATAAATACTCCATGTCTCTGCTCTGTCAACATAAAAAGGAAGTTAATTATGCCCACAAAAAAGTGACAAGACAAAATTCCAAGACATCAGTAATGGGGAACTTCATCCCATCTCATTTAACTCCATAGAGCAATTGTAGACTGCATGGGCTACAGCCACAGTTTACAACATAAAAACAGATCTTCAACACATTTTCACTTCTCTTTCTTATAAAAGCATTATATTAGCATATGAGTTGAAAATATCCATAATGTTTGCAATGCTCAGCACCTAATAAAAACAGTACATGGTCTTTGTAATCTGCCATTGTGTTCCTGGCCATCAGCATCTGGTTTAGTCTTGATCTGGAGGGTAGCACACAAGAGCAGTTGGGTCGGCTTTTTGGGTGATTATTAAAATTTTATGTAACAATTATTATTTCTAATCATGCAAGTTATTATATAATAATACAATTTTTTGAGCTTTCAAATGAATGTGCACTGGATATTTCACACTATAATTAAAAAGATGTTCCTAGTGACAGGTTACCATTTCTTTTCAGATAGATCTAAATGAAGACATCAACAAAACAGTAAAAAGAGACATCGGGAGTAGGAAAATGCAGACTGTCTGCATACTTAAAAGCTTTTCAAAGTACTTCTGTTGGCACATTTCTTGTGTTTCCAGCAAAACACCTTCTCATGACACATTTCCAATTATTAAAAAAAAAAGCTGGATGGCACATCATCTTGGCAAAGACATTCTGCAAGCCAGGCAACCTGAGTCACCAGCAAGCATTAATGAAAAGAAGTTTCACAAAGAAATTGTGTGTCAAGCACGAGAACGAATGCTCAGGTTGTGCCATCTCCTTCCTGGAATTTTCATTACTTGACCAGACAAGGCCCTACACAACTGCTCTGGCAGTTGAAGTTAGCCCTGATTGGACCAGGAGCTGGATCAGGCAACCTCCAGGAGGTCCCCTTCAAATCCAAATTATTCTGTAATTCTCTCCTGCTCCATCACTCCCAGACACAACTAAATTCTGCTCCTCTGATCAGTTGCATCAGGCATGGAAGAGAAAGCCTGTGGAGCAACCAGAAACACTTTTTTAGAGGCACCCTGTGTTAAAAAAAAGGCTCTTAAAATCACATCTATTCATGTTAATTTCATCAAAACTTCTCCCCATCACATTACCCAGTGTGCCCAGCCTCAGTGCTGAGGAGCCAGTATACCTCTGCTGTCAACATTACAGCAGATAATACTGGTGCCAGAACTCAGCTTTCAGCAACCCACCTTTGTCAGAGATTAAATATAATAGAAATTTTAATGTAGACAATCAATTAAACAAGTGCTTCAGCTCACATGTCAATACCAACCACCACATAGATGTGAGCTTAAATGCTCCCTCACTGGTGTCAGGCAAAATCAGCATGGTTAGGTACTTGATTTTCACAAGTACAGCCTCAGGAGCTTTCTTGTTAACTGCTCCCATGATCCTGCTGCAAGGATGCTCACCTCTGCCACAAGAATTATAACAAGCGTCAGAAGGGAAAAAATATCCAGTATTGCTGCACCTACTTCGTTGAATGCAGAAGCAGAAACAAAATTTCAAATATTAGCAAACATTCAGTAAATCAGCTGTGAACAATTTGTTTAACACTTTTGTTGCTTTGTTGTTTGTGAACAACTGTTCACAGCTGTGAACAGTTTAGTTTACTGTTTGAAAAATGCCTAAATTTCTGTCAACCTCTTCCCCTCACCCCACTTGAGCAGCACAGAAATAGTCCATGAATTGCTTTACAAGTGTGTAAAGGAATGTTTTTAATCTTCCTGTTCTTTAACATCCCTGTTCTTTAACATCCCTGTTCTTGGAGAGCTCCACTTTTACCTAAACAGAAGGTAGGTCACCTGATAATTTCCAAAACCTTATTCCTAGAAGTACAGCACAGTTATTCCTTTCAGGTACAAGACATTGAAATTCTTTACTCTGTTTCTGAGAATCTGATTTTCTGATTTTGCAGAGACCAGCCGACTTACTGGACAAAGCACCTGAGTGTTCAACATATTTCAGTTTTATTCCTAAGCCTGGTGTGGTCGCAGCCTTCAGCAAGTCATTTCCACTCTTATGCAATGGGAACAAACATGAGCACTGTGCTCTTCAAAGCACTTTGAGACCTACTGGTAAGGACCAGCTATCAGTGAAAGGCTAGAAGCAACCAAGTTCTCTGCCATGTAACTAGGGTAGTCCCACTCTAAAATCAAAAACCTATAGGACATTTAAACCACAACAAATCACAAATAAAACTGCCAACTTTTGTTTTTCTTGCTTCTGAGGTTTTCAGAGAGCAAGAGCAGCCTCCACCCTGGGTGAACAAGCTCTGGTTGAAGAAGTTTGTGTTACAGCCTTAGCAGCTTGCAAATCTGCAGTGCCATTGTTTGTATTGGCAGTGCCCCATTACATGACCTCTGGGGAGCAATATTAATTTCACTGACAGTAGCTCTTGGCACAAGCCAGTGCCAACCAGCTATGGACTGGATAGTGGGAGTTCTTAACAACTTCCAGAAGAACAGCTGTAATTTACTTTTTTTGTAGAAAAAGTATTAAAGTTTAGTTATTTTACTTTCATGAAGCAGTCATGGCCTCACTGTACAGAGAGCTTAAAAAGCACTCAATATGCAAGGAAAGAAGCAAAAAAGTTCCCTTGGATCACACAAGCAATTCCTTGACAAAGCAGATGCAGGAACTCCTCAGTGCTACTTGGAGCCCTGCTACTGGCACCTTCAGTCTGCAGAATGGGATCACACTAAATCTGATAACATCTTTTTTGTGCTTGGAAATCTTTGGTCTGGCTGTTGAAGCAGGAACAAATGAAAACTCAAGTACACTGCATCTGCAGAGGGAGGTTTATTACTTCCAAAATGGGGAGGGACTTAAAAAACAATGCAGTTCAAAAGTCTCTGCCAGTGTGCCAGAAACCACTGCATAGCTGTCATTCAATCCTCATTACTTAGCACACAGAGTAACATGGGAAGCAGTGTGCAATAACCATTAGATGTGGAGAAGGATTAGATCATGATCATGAGTTCAGCATATACAAACAACCACTAAAAGCAGCTTATGTAAATTTAGCTTTCACTAGACAGAGAAGCTATTGGATCAGAAAATATCATAGATGCAAGAGACAGATGAGTCTTGGAAATTTTCGGACATTGAAAAACAATTCAAGAGCCAAGTACCTAACAGATGCAAGTTTTACTTAGTACCAGTAAGATCATAACCATATAATACTAATTACATATCTTACACAGATTAAGCTATTAAGAAAGCAAAATACATGCTCAGAACACCCATAAGGTCACAGAAACAGTTCAGGCATCTTTAGATAGGCACCTCTTTTATGAACATAGGTTCAAGAACACAGTCTTTCAACTAAGGCAAGACTTCCACCCTAAAGAGGCAGACTTCCTTACTGGTAGTCTTTACACATAATTACAAATACCTGCCTTTCTTCTGACATAGATCCTTCTTTTAATTCCTTATTCATATAACAACTGTTTACACATATTCAATATTACTAAAGCACACAGGTATGTCACATCCTGTCTATGCTGCATTATTCTGAATTTACATGCTGTAAATTTACTCTAAACTCAATTAAGTCTACAAGTCCTCCTTCCTACTGCTGATGCCTCTGTGTAAGAGCTTAGGGTTTCTTTATCTCTTGAGATTTTCCAGCTAGTACCATGGATTCTTCTTATTTTGATCAACAGCTTTGAAGGGTACGACCTTGATCTAACAAGAGACATCTGAAAATGTCATGAATAGAACTGGTCCTTATAAGGCTTCTCTGCATTCATTTATTTTCAAGAGAGCATGGATAAGAGAAGACAAGACCTGCACAGGTGATCCCCACACATCTCCTCAGGCTTAGAGTACAGATGTTTAACCAAACTCAGTTTAAGCAAAAAGCCACAAAATTTGACGTGCTACTCTTGTGAGATTAACACCCTCTGTGATTCATAGAAAAAAGGAAACATTAAACTGTGTTGCACTGAACCTTCTGTGGATAAAATATATATGAAAAAAACTCTTTTAGATAGCCTAAGTAAGTAAACAAACAGATTTTCCTTCAATTTGTCCTACATCAGTCTCTTGTTCCACAGTAGGTCATTAAACGTGGTAATTTCCCAGTCTGCAGAAAAAAAAAGAAAATAAAACCAAAACAAACAAACAAAAACACAGAAAAAACCCCACAACAGCAACAAACCACAATCCTCCAGCAAAACTAGACCTGGTATTTTAAAGCATAAAGTTACTATCCTTTTGTTTCACTCCTTATATACATTAAGAGGCCTTTAAACAATTAGAAAGGCAGGTGTTTCTTTTCCTTTACAAGAAAGGTACTATTCCTTAAACAGAAAAAAAAAGAAAAATCTCACAATTTGAGAGTCAAAGGGTTAGAAGATTTTTCTAGTTTCACATCTGATTAAATTAACCAAATTAATTTACCTTTAATTGCATTTGCAACTATTATCTAGTTTTGCATCCTAACAGAAGTCCCACCATATGATGTCTGTATCCTAGTCAATCTTATTCCCATATTCAAAGGCATATGCAAAAAAAAAAAAAAAAAAAAAAAAAAAGCCCATGAACCGAAGTAAACTTGAAAAAAGTCTGTGGTGTGGATAAAAAAAACAATCGGTGG
>JANIJG010001926.1:2463-13518 GCA_024611175.1 Megaceryle torquata | reverse complement strand
AAAATATGTTTTAGTAAAATATACTTTAAATTATTGAAAAAGGAACAAAACCTAGCGTTTTAAACCTTTACAAATTAAAAATAAACTCACAACTTAAAAATTCTGTAATCTTCATACTTTTAACTATCAGTAGTTTACAGAGAATTAAATAAATAATATACGTTTGATATATTTTGTTTTAAAATTGACTAAATTTGTTGTGGATGAGCTCTGTAGTTACATATATAGAAAACCCTGGAATAGAGAATTCTTTAATCCTATTCCCTGAAAAAAAAAAAAAAAAAAAAAAAAAAAAAAAAAAAAAAAAAAAAAGCTGTCAATGAAAACATTCAGAAATATTTTTGAATTTTACAATTTAATCATTTCTCTGAAAAAATCTACTAATTTAAATTCAAAGGAAAATAAATAAATAGTAATATGTTTTTTTCTTTGCCAACAGAACACTGATTGCATTAACAAGAGCATCACCAGCAGAGATAAAGAAGTCATTATCCCACTCAGTGCTGGTCAGGCCACATCTTGAGTACTGGGTTCAGTTTTGGTCACCACTATACAAAAAAAGATATGGACAGGCTGGAAAGGGTCCAGAGAAGGGCCATGAGGATGATCAGTGGACTGAAAGACCTGCCATATGAAGAAAGCCTGAGGAAACTGTTAAATTGAGAGGTTAGACTAGATGATCCTTGAGGTCTTTTCCAACCTGGTATTCAATGATTCTATAATTCTTTTCATCTTATAATCCTTGTAAACTCATATTAAGTTATATACTTAATTTATTCAGGACAGATAAAAGAGGAAAAGCTATAGTTAACCTCTACCATAGTCTCCACAATTAACATTTCTTATGCTTTGGAAGCCTAATACACAGGTCAAGTCACAGGTATTTCTTCCACTGATTTTTTTTTTTTTTTTTTTCACTTTTAATAACAAAAATTTTGGTCTAGTTAACAGTGCTATAAAGTTTATCCAGGTTTTATATAGGAGAATAAACTTCTGTTTTTATCAGCTGCATAAGCAACACATACGTGATACAAATTTAGGAGGGCTGTACAAGTATATACATCACTTACTTGCAGTGTGAAGTTGCTTCAAATTCTGTCACAGAAAGAAAAATAAGGATATTTGTTACCTCTGATACTCAGTTTTAAAAGTGTTTGAGGCATGAATTGAGCCTGGTTTTATCAATTCAGACAACCTTTTTTTTGTATATAAGTTTGGGGTTTTTTACCTATATAAGTAACCTGGTTTCAAATATTAACAAATTAAACCAGTAATCTTTCTTAAGTAGGCAAGACATTATGTTCCTAAAAGATTCATTGCTTGTTTGAGCACCAGGTATCACAAAATTCAAAATGGTTCCTGATTTACCAATGTAATTATCATGAAAAGCATTATGGATAGGAGAAGACATAGCCCCAGAATTCAGAGTCAAAAGTCCAAGCTGTATTTTTAACTGAACCACTGCATGAGCATGAACCATGCATTTTGTACCTTCATTGTTTTACATTTAAAATAGAATAACAACAAGCGTATCTTCGCAACTTTTAGATAGGAAAATTACAAGTGATTTGGGCATCATTATGTCCTATTCTATGCCTGGTTTATGTTCCAATAAGCCAAGATAATTCTAAAAACTATTTGTGAAAAAAATGATGGTTTGTCATGGATTTGTTTTGCTTAGTGTGCAAGATCAGGAGGAAAATGTTTCATGAAGGTTCATGAAGATAAGATCATGAAGTCCCTGAATAATATTTTTCTCACATCATGCACTAGCAGAAAAAGAGGTCCAAGAACTACGTCTCCAAGAAATCAAGCTGTTCTCAGTGTAAGAGTTACCATTAGCTGCCCCATGAGTCAGCCTTTTTCAATACTAAATATTACTTAGTACAGTGTAACAGTTCCTTTTTCTCTGAGTATTTTCAGAGGAAGGTGCACATACGTGCTAACTTCTTAAAACATGCACAACCGGTACCTTTGATTTGGGTTACCTGAATCTAAGAAATTGATACAGAAAAGAATAATTAAAGGCATTTCATTTGCTTCACTGTCAGGATGTATAGATAGATAAACAGAAAGCATTTCTAATCATATTCAAGACTGGCGTGTAAACATAAAACAACATACAGAATTGCTGTCTACTCCAGAAACTTTGTGAAAACATTTTTTAGCGAGGTTAAAGCTCTTCTGTATGAACAATTAAAACCTTGCCCTTGATTGAAACTCCAAGGGAAGAGAACCTTTCTTCTGTTGTGATGTGCAAAGCACAGCAAAAGAGTTGTCTTCATCCTGTTAAGAAAGTCACCCTTCAGGGCATAATCTATTTAAAAGAGTTCTAAGAACACTGAAGAATAATATAAGTACTGACAAGAGAGTAAGTACTGTGAGTATTAACATGCTGAGTGCATAAATAGAAATATTTAAAAGTGTACTCCTTATCCACTTCATGGTTAATTCATATCAGAGTGGTGGAACGGTGGTAGTGGTATAGGACACTAAGACATCTTGTTCTATATATTTTACATTTGTATATCTTGTACAAATACTGAGAATACAACTGCTGTTTAACAGAGGTGAGGAGACCAGAACAAATGATTACTTTTCTAGAACTCTTTCTAAAATGCATACAAGACTGGAAAACCATGTAGTATTCTTACTGATTTACTTGGCTTTAACATACGACACCTTACACGGGCGTTTTTTGAGGTTTTTTGGGTGTTTTTTTGTTTCTTGGGGTTTTTTTGTTGTTGTTTGGTTTGGTTTGGGGTTTTCTTTGTGTGTGTGCTTTTGTTTTTTTTTTTTTACTGTGCTTCAGTGGGCTTTTCCTAATGCAGTTTAACATCATGACTTGTTACACAACCATGATGTGCCATAAAGAATGACAGGGACATGGAGCAATTCACGAACTTTCTGGACTTCATACTGGCACACATTTTTTTTTAATCTAGGGGTCCATAAGGAAATGCATTGCAGAGAGTAAATCCATGATTGTGATGCCTGTTGTGAGTATTTTCAAGGCAACACAGAGCTTTTTAATTTAAAAACATTATGTGTATTTTTACAAGCAGCTGGTGTTTAAAGTATGTTTGTAAGCAAATTGCAATTGATGTCTTCTCTACTAATTTGGTATCCAGGGACAGTCATGAAAATTAGATCTACATATGACTAACAAAAATCTGTTGTACAATGTAATTAACTGAGTCGAGGTAGACAATCATAAGATGACACTAAACATAAGAGGTAAGTCTCAGAGGTCTTGTGTCACCGTTTTTGCATTATGATTCATGCATGAGTGAGCTACCAGTGAAGCCCGTGGAAGGAGCCTTCATCATTGCTAAGAAAGGGCATTGCGCTCCCTGGTGGACGTACATGAGTAGAAAACAGGAGTTTCACGAGGTGTCAACCAGAGAAAGTCACCGTAGCTGCACCCGTCCTGTCACTCATGCAAAGCTGTAGCTGCCATGCATTAGCCCTGGAAGAGCTATACCACCTTCCGAAACATGCAGGACTGCCCGAACTATATATGACCGCAGAAAAGACTTTTGGTTAGAGCCATCTCCAATCTTCACAACGCTCTTAGTGCAGGTCCATCATGGGATGAGGAAACCAGAGTAAGTAGGACATTTAATGCAATTCCAGCATTAACCATTACTGTCCTGGTTTGGCTACAAGGTATCAAATGTCCAGATGCCTTTGCTTTTCAGTGAACCCACACACAACTTGCTGTGTTAGCTGCTGGAAGGCCACAGTCCTATATAAAGATTGCGCTCCACTTTGGGCCTTACAGTCACACCAGTGGACCTCCCTAATCCTTCCTCTGTTCCCTACTATTCCCTAGTGCCACCCCTTGTCAGCATTCTTGCTACACCTTGAAGGCATAGCTCTACCATCCAAGGGCAACAGCACTTCTGACACCTCCCAAAATCTAGGCCAGCATTTATAAGATAGAAAATGGAAACATAGAATCATAAAGTTGGAAATTACCTTCAAGAACATCAAGTTCAACCATCTACTAAACATTATTATGACCACTAAACCTTATCCTGAAGTGACACATCTACACGTTTATTAAACATCTCCAGGCATGGTGATTCTACTACCACCCTGGGCAGCCTGTTCCAATGCCTCACCACTGTCTCAGTAAAGAAAGTTTTCCTAATATCCAACCTAGACCCCACCTAGTGCAACTTAAGCCCATTTCCTCTTGTCCTATCACTAGTTACCTGGGAGAAGAGACCAACACCCACATCAGTACAACCTCCCTTAAGGTACTAGTAGAAAGCAGTAAGGTCTCCTCTCAGTCTCCTCTTCTCTAGACTAAACAATCCTAGGTCCCTCATGTTCTCCTTATAGGAGCATATAGGTTCCCTCCCTCTTCCCAGACATGCCCTTGCTTGAACAGAAGACTTCCTCATGGTTATCCTTGGATCCATGGGCTGACCCTGACCCTGAAGTTGTCTGAGGGTTGTAGAGTGCTCATTGTATCTCCTTGGCAACAAACTGAAAACT
Source organism: Megaceryle torquata (assembly GCA_024611175.1). Classification (NCBI taxonomy): domain Eukaryota; kingdom Metazoa; phylum Chordata; class Aves; order Coraciiformes; family Cerylidae; genus Megaceryle; species Megaceryle torquata. Next base: position 9,012 of record JANIJG010001926.1, on the reverse strand, counting down.
AAAGACCAGTCAGCAAAACACAGGGAATTGCAGGTTTTTTTTCATCTTAATTTCTCAAAACACCTTCTGAGACCTTGTCTCATTTGAGTGCTGTTCTGAGGTACTTTGAGGGCAGTTCTAAATGCGAAGAGCAGAGCAATACTAAACCTTAAGGGACAAACCCTCAGCTGCTGAACCATCTCAGTGGCTATTACAAAAAATGTCTATTCCATCATTTCAGCCTTGCAAATATTTCTGCATGTGCTGGCAGGCTCAAGTAGACCCTTGCTGCTTTTATTTTGTTCTAGGAATATCAACAATTTCTTCATCCTCAGGTGAAGACTCACATTCCAGCATCTGGCCAACTCTATAATTCCTCATCCTCTACTCCAAATTTTAAATGTATTAGAGGGGGAATCTTCTATTATGGCAAGTGCATTACAAAATCAAGCATCTATCACAGTAATTGCCCAGTACATCCTTGCTTTCAGGTAATGACATTTCAGCTCAAGACACAATCTCCTCCCAACCATAGTGATGGCATGGTATAAGAAGTTGCCTTACATATTCATGCTATGACTTTTAGATATTTTGCAAATTGCCAACATTAGCCTCTGCCAAAAGACATGTCCAGGTCATGTCACAGCAGTCATGCACCTGAGATGTTAACCAAACATCAGTCGATCAGGAACATGATGTCTGATCACAGGCAAAGCTCTGTCCACTGCGTGCTCCAGATCTGTGCTGAGGGCTTGATGGGATGGCTTGCACCCAGTGCTTTGGAGTAGTGGCCTTGATGTCCACTTGTCACTACAGGGGCATAAGGCAGGCAAAATAAATGTTATGTTTTAGGATAGTCTTGAAGAAGTCGTGCATTTAGCAGCAGGATAAAACTTTGATGGAAAACACTGTATCTTTTTTAACAAATATGTACATATTCCACATAAACATGTTTGACACAAATGTTAAAATCAGTAATTCATCATAGAATCATTAGCGTTTGAAAGGACCTCTAGGATCATCAAGTCCAACCTTCATCCTAACATACATCTATCCATTAGACCATAGGCTCAAGTGCTATATCCACTCGTTTTTTAAACACCCACAGGGATGATGACTCCACTATCTCCCTGGGCAGCCTGTTCCAGTGCCTTACCACTCTCTCAGTGAAGAATTTCTTCCTAATATCTAATCTAAACTTCCCCTGATGCAACTTGAGGCCATTTCATCTCATTTTGTCATTAGTAATTTGGGAGAAGAGACCAATGCCAGCCTGGCTACAACCTCCTTTTAGGCAGCTGTAGAGAGCAATAAAGTCTCCTCTCAGTCTCCTCTTCTCTAGACTAAACAACCCCAGTTCCCTCAGCCTCTCCTCACAAGGCAGAGAGACCCCTCACCAGCTTCACTGCCCTTCTCTGGACCCGCTCCAGCACCTCAATGTCCTTCTGGTACCGTGGTGCCCAAAACTGGACACCGTATTCAAGGTGTCGTCTCACAAGTGCTGAGCACAGGGGCACGATCACCTCCCTACTCCTGCTGGTCACACCGTTTCTGATACAGGCCAGGATGCTGTTGGCCTTCTTGGCCACCTGGGCACACTGCTGGCTCATGTTCAGCTGGCTGTCCACCAGCACCCCCAGGTCCCTTTCCTCCAGGCAGATTTCCAGCCACTCCTCCCCATGCCTGGGGTTGTTGTGACCGTAGCGCATGACCCAGCACTTGGCCTTGTTAAAGCTCAGCCCATGGCTCCAGCCTGTCCAAATCCCTCTGCAGAGCCTCCCTACCCTCAAGCAGATCAACTCTCCCACTTAATTTTGTGCCATCTGCACAATTACTGAGGGCGCATTCGATCCCCTCATCCAGGTCATCAATAAAGATATTAAACAAGACTGGTCCCAAAACTGAGCCCCGAGGGAAACCGCTTCTGACTGGTCGCCAACTGGACTTAACTCCATTTACCACCACTCCCTGGACCAGGCCATCCAGCCAGTTTCTAACCCAGTGAAGAGTCCACCTGTCCAAGCCATGAGCCACCAGCTTGTGTAACTAAGGGGATACCCAGCTCATATTTAAATAGAGACTTTAACACCAGCAGAAATTTTCCAAATTCTCAAATATATTCTTTTTAATTCCAATGGAATTGATCTTATTTCCTACATAGATTTCCTTGATAGATTTCCAAGCCACATGTAGCAGCACCACATCGGAAGATCTGGAGGTCATGTCCCTTAGAAACAGACACAAAACAAAAAATGAAAGTAGCGAGATCCTTGTTCAACCAGAATTACAGAAGAGCAGAGGGCTGATCGATATTTTCTTTTGGTATTCCTAACTGAAGGTGTTACTACTAACACAAGAAAAGCAACACTTAAAGACCAAGCGTGCGCAAAAATAACTCAAGGTGTTTTCAGCTTGAGCTCAATTTGCAGTGTGGGCAAGGGGTCAAAGATAAGACGATATTTTATAGCATCCTACTGTGGGTCAAAGAGGGATTTATCAGGATATGCTCTGCCAAAACAGAGAAAGGAAACAGAACCTGTCCTGTAGCTTAGAGCAAGCTGCTGTATTTTTTTTTTTTATGTCAAGGGGTCAATGCCTGTTTTATGCACCCTCCATGAGCATGAGCCACATGATAGTATCTCTTCCCTGTGCATTGGCAGCAGCACCTGCTAATGCTGCACCTGGACCTACCAAGGGATGCTTGAAAAAACAGCTGAGATGTCTAGTCCAGGCATTGCCAGCCTCACAGCCAGTGACAGTGTTAAGACCCCAGGCAGTGGGCATCATCCTGGCAACCACACTAATTCCCAGCCTCAGGAAGAAAAAAAAAATTTACATTCTGCAAAACTTCCTAGGTTACCTCCTAGGGCAGAAGAGTGGGTTTCCCTTCCACTTCATTCATTCATGTAGTTAATCAAACCCAGGCGTCATTTCTTAGATGTCATAACACATGGGCTAATTAAGAAGTATTCTTAATTTAGTAATTCACTGAACACGAAACAAATTATTATGCAAATAAACACAAGAGACACTGAAATCCCCCATCAGCTACTGTGGTCACTGTCACTAAGCTATTTTAATCACTACTCAACATTTCATGTGTCACCAGTCACAGACCTGACAAGTTAAAGGATACTGTGAAAGACAATTATCTTAATCAAATACATTTATCAGGAATACATAATAAGCCTGATTACAATAGGAAAAATTGAAGACTACTTAGCATGACTAGCTTTAGTCATATAATAACTGTCAAAGTGATGGCGATATTAAGTTACAAAGTAGAGTCTTTATGTCAGGCTTTAAAGCAAAATGTCACCAATATCAATTATATGACTTCAGTAATAGTTCTGGCAGCAGAACTTTTGATTCACTGAGAAAATCCAGTATTTCTGTGTGCTGATTTCAGCCAATACAGCATCTACACATCGCAACACGGCATCTCTTTAATGCAGAAGAAACTCCAAAATTAGAGTCTCTATGGTATACATAAACATTGGTACCAGAACAATTGTTCTCCTGAGGTTTTTTTAATCCTCTTCTCATTAACAATGCTGGTTAAATGGGCATAAACATGTTAATGAAATATGTTCATGGCACAAAATTGGAGGCATTGTCAGAACAAATGTAAACAGGATGGCATATAGGAAGATCAGGTTACTTTAAGAACCGGAATATTAGGAAAATAATATAATTCAACAGCATGAAATACAAGGTCAGGCACTACTTAGATAAGGAGCTACCAACATGGATCAATGTCATCAGTTGGTAGAAAGATTACCTAGGTACAAGGCAGACCTATATGCTTGGCTCAACCAAAACCTATCAACCACCACCATAATGTACCTATGGAAAGAAGGACTGGAAATTCTGAGTATTTCCAGCAGGGAATTTCTAATGACCTGGAAAAACCTCATCTACAGCACTAAGGTTTCCCCAGTTGCGGGATGAATTGATTAAAGTAACTTGAATGACATAAGCAACTGAAAGCTTCTTATAAGAGATGAATAAAAGTTTAGTGAAATGTAGTCCGAGAGGTTTGGATACTTCATTTAATTAAAACAGATTGCATATAATTTGATTTTTTTCCCCTGCCAAAGAAGAGTTGTCTCCAACAGCATGACAACTACCAGTGCCAGAATATATGATAGATATCTCTAATACACTCCAACCCTCCAGCTATTTTCAGCTCAGGAACCTTCTGTCCCTGATAAGAATAATGTATGTTCAATATATTTCTCTTCCATTAACTTCTTCAGTCTCACCATAGACTCATGTAAACTTTTAGCATCCATATGCTAACTCCTGTCGTTTATTTTCAACCTGTAACCCTACAGTCAGTTTACACCCTGACATACACATAGAGCAAAGTTGTCTGTCAAAACAGAGCTAAGGTAAAGACAGACTAAGAGCATTTGCCTGGCCAAAGACCTCTAAGAACATCACAAAAGTCATCAGAGGGTCTTGGAGGAAAATAAATAAATGAAAACAAAACCAAAAAAGTGTCATGATATCTCTTCAATTTGCAGCAGGCCAAAAGGCATGTCCCATGGTGAAGGTTTGTACAGGCCAGTAACACCTCTCATCAGAGTAGTATGGTTTGACACCATGAAGTCCTAAAGGTTTTTGAGCTCCACTATCGTAACAAAGAGTTGACACCATGACATCCAAAATGTTTTCAAGTTCCACTACTGTAACAAAGAGCAACATCCATTCTCACATGTAACAACAGTATTTTGCTTGTGTGTAAATGTGAACCTGGAAAGCAGAAGAGGACATTCAAAATGTGTGTGAGGCTCTGTGATTGTGCAAGGCAATTCCTCCTCTCTGGCTTGTGAGCACTTCCCTGCTCTCTCAGGAGGTGCTTCGGGGCAGCATTACCTCCATTAAGAGTGCAGCTGAGTGTGGTGAAAAGGATTTTTGTCATGATGGGGTGACTGCTGCACTGACATACCTTCAAGGACTTCACCACTGGTGTCCCTGCTGCTTCCAGGGGTAGGGACACGTATTTCATCACTAATTACAAGAAAAAAAGGAGGAGAGGAAGACATCTTTGGCAAGCACCGGGAAGAACAGCAAAATCAGTTCATAATCAAAATACTCATGCTTACTACACATATGCTTAACACATACCTCAAGAAGGCAAACTGAGAAACAGAAGGGTCCCACTTTCCAAAGATTTTGAGAAAGTACATGGCAGAGGGCAATGATGCCACAGGGCACAACGACCCAGAGCAACAGATCCCTTTGCTTTTGCAGAAGCTCTGACACACACAGACACATACACAACTACCACAGCAAAAGATTGGATCATTTTCTGCTGGGTTATTAAGTAGAAACAAAGAATCACCAAGCAGATGTAAAGGAGTAAAATCCACACCTCACAGCTCACTGTGCAACTGCAGCCTAACCCCCAGTGCCATCTCAGACATCTGTGCTGCACCTGCCCTAAGATCAAATTTAAGTAAAACACCATCAGGGACAAGGCCAACATCCAGTTCAAAGTTCAGGAGCTTTAGAAAAAAAGAACTGGGCTTCCCTAGCCAAGGAACTGAAAGTTAATTTTATCTAAACAACTGAAGCAGTAGATTGTATTGGTATTTACCTGGCTCCGCAGCACACAAATGTGCAAGCAGAACAATTACTGCAGCTTTTCTACAAGATGTTTTTCTACCTCTGAGTTCTTAATGAGTATTAAAATTGGATGTATCCCAACACAGAAAGACAAAAATACCTGTTCATACTACTTTTTTTTTTTTTTTTTGATTCACTGAACTGAGAGGGAAATGCTTATTTTGTTACACTACATTTTCTATTATCCCCATCTCTGGTCTCAATTTTCAGATAGTCCAGGACCAAGGACCGAACAGCCCGAAGAGATTTCAAAAATTTATTCCACCCAATACTGGTTTGCAAAATGTATTAGGTTGGGGTTTTTTCTTAATACTATCCTCTACTACACAATGCTTTCCTTCCTTCTGCACCACAGGAAGTATTTGAACAGCATGCACTCAAGTACATCCTTAAAACAATTCTAGCACCCTTAACACTTCCATTATATTTTATTATCTGTAATGCCCAAGCACACACGCATGTATATTATCCCTGCTTTATAGATGAGGAAGCAACTGCACTGCAGGCGGTCCCTCAGCAAGTCAGCATCAGAGACAGACCCCCTACTCAGGGAGTCATAATATTTTTCTAGGAAATTAAACAAGCCAGAATTTCATCTGGTCAGCATTTACTTGAAAACAGCTCACCTAAGTGAGCAACATTCCTGATGAAACCAGCTGCACAAATAAGACTCAGCTTGGCGTTTAAACAAACAAAAAAGCACAAAGAAAAAGTCACTGGAGAGGAAGATCAGACTAATTTTTTTTTTTTTTTGCAAAGGGATGGGGGGAATAGAGATTTAATAAGCAAACAAAATTATCAAAAAAACCCAACTTTGGATTAACTTGAAATATTTTGTTGAGGTTGGGGAAAGAAAAAAAAAAAAAAGAAAACCAAATCTTTGTTTCATATTTGTGTTAGTTAACCTTTTTCCAACCTTATTTTAAGACTTTTTAA
>JANIJG010001925.1:0-13222 GCA_024611175.1 Megaceryle torquata | reverse complement strand
CTGGAACTTGGCCTTGTTAAACCTCATACAATTGGCCTTGGCCCATCAATTCAATCTGTCCAGACCCATCCGCAGAGCCTTCTGACCCTCAAGCAGAAATGTAAAGATAACCATCTTTACAACAATGAGGAATACTCAGGGATGGATGAAGGGGTTTTGGCGGGGGGGGGTCTCGGGGGAGAAGAGAGTAAGAGAAATCATTCCTGAAAGACCTTGGAGGGAAGGCAAGATCCTGAGAATGGCACAATGACTTGAAGAGCAACAAGGCTAATTTACTGATGGCCTAGTAATTGTCAGACTTGAGTGAAAGCCACAGAAAGCCTTTAAAATCTCTATAAAAGGGCCCTGTTTTAAAGAGGCTGTCATTGCTGAAAAGGAAAATAATAGACTAATGGGACTAATTCTAAACCCAGCAAGTCTGGGAAGAGCAGAAAGGAAAAGCAATCATGTCAGACGAAAGAGAACTTGGAAGGCAAGAATATTCTGCTGGGTACCATCAAGTCAATTGCGGACTAATGCACATCTCTCATTGCTGTCACTAATTTAAATAGGCTGGATATTCCATCACTATTATTATGTTATCTTTTTAGCAGAAGGTCTAACACATGGGCATTGAAATCCTACCCTTTCTCCTGTATGTGGAGATACTGCGCGCCCCTACATTTGGTAGGTAACACTGCACTTCAGTAACCAGAATGCTTACTAGTCACTAGGAATTGAAGGATATAGCTGAGCAAAAGAAAGCAGCAGATGCTTTGGCTGGGTGGCAATCCCTAGCCAGTGAGTAGGGATACTCACCAGCACGGTACAGAGTCATGTGCTCCCTCTCCCAGTGCATCCCAGTACAGACATACATGGATGGTATGCTGTGCCAGGGCTGTGGTCACCAGGGAGCAGTTCTTTTTCTTGAGGTTCCTAAGATTACTTCTTGCAAAACTGTATGGTGGAAAACAACAGAAGTGTCTGTAGGGCTTTTCTTTTCTGATACACTCCATGATGCATAAATAAATAGTAAATAAATAATAATAAATCAATAAATAATAATACATAAACAATTAATTGATAAATAAATGCCACAGCAGAGTTATTAGCAGGAAACCTAGTCAGAATTCTGTTAACTCCACAAGAAGAATATCTCTGTTCTACATGTTTCTTAAAGAATCATATGGGAATTCAGGTTGGAAGGAATTTAGGTCACCTAGGCAGACCTCCCAGAGCAGGGCCAGCTTCCAGTTTAATGAGGTTGCTCAAGGCTGTGCCCAAGAAAGTTTCAAGTGTCTCCAAGGATGGCAACTCACCAAATATCCTAGGTAACTATTCGAGTGTTTCCCATCCTCGCTGTGCAGAAAGATTTTCTTCATAGCTATGTGGAAGATTTAATGATTCTATATAGAAAGTAAAAATTGTTAAGTGCGGTCTTTTCAGCATGCCAAATAAATATATTTAAATAAACAAATGCCCAGCTCTTTGCTAGAGCTTGCAGTGTAACCTGGAATATAATAATAAATTTTTATTAGCATAAGCCTTGCAAAAAAAAAAAAAAATTAATATATACATAGCTATAATAATTCAAGGACTCTTAGGATTTCTAAGTTATTCCTCTCCAAATCTGAACAGAGATGACAGATCACAGCTTTTCCTCCTGCTTTTAAACTAAAAAAAAATGAAGAAATAGTCCTTTGGATCCTTCCAAAAGGGGCATTTTGATGCACCCTGTTGCAGCTCTGTCTCCTAGACAGGACACATACTGTGCTTCATCAGCACTCGCCAAACGCTCACTTAAGTAGATTCAGATTATGTGCTAGAAATTATTATAGTTATTTTTATATGTATCCCAGTATCTTGAAAGACACAGTTCTGCTGCAGACTGTGCAACAGAGAACAGCACAACAGTTTCTGGCAAATTTAAGCAATAATATAGAACCCTCATAGGCACGGACTGGTCAAGGTGGAAGAGAGGAGGTAAGAGGATATCAGGTCTTCATCTCCCAGTCCGAGCACTGGGCTATCCAAATCACAGTCCCAGATGCACCATGTAGAGACGTGTGGTGGGGAGCTGCAGGCTGCAGCATGTTGTCCCTCCTTGTCCCAGCAGCACAAAGAGAAAGAGGTCTCCCATCACAAACTGGGATCATCTTGCTTTCCTTCTCCCCTTGCCACCTGACTTGAGGCTTCGGTGACATCAGAGCCAGGTGCCATTGGTGGGCAGCCAAAAAGCTGCAAAGGAAGAGAGAGAGCCCTGGCACAAGAAAATGCTACACAGCAAACACTAATTCCTGTGGATCCAAGCAGCACATAGAAATGCCCTTCTCTGTGTGACTGGTTTTATCCAAGGGAAGTATCCATGCCCATGTGATGGCAGGGCTTAGAGCGACCATGTACAAGTCAATGCTCATAATGTCCTTGTGCTTTGGGAGTCAAAAACCATGAGTGATTCAGCAATTGCCAAGCAAGCCGAGATGACTGGGATAAAGTAACACTGTCTTTTCTAGAACTATCAATGTTTCCTGAATTCATTTCTGTTTGGATAAGAACATATCTCTAAGAAAACGCTGACTTGTAAAAACGCCAGTGATGGTAAAACCAACACAGCCTTTGAGAAATAACTGAGATTATCAGAAACCTCCAGGATTGAAAATGTAAACCACACTTAAAGGCTGAAATAATCTTCTTTCAACTTCCAGTTTCTACTTCTTTTTTTTACAGCTGGGTCTGCTAAAATGACGGTCCCATTTTCAAACTTTGGTTCCTCATGTTAAACTACCCTGAAGTCATTTTTCATCCTCCTTAGGGAGCTCAATGGATTAATTGACCTTATTTCTTTTATAAGTGGGTCCTACCCTTCCAGCTGTTGATGTTTTCACCGCTTGATGTTTCCTCAAGGACATTTACATAATAGTTGCCTTGAATTGTGCTTATTACTCTGGTAGCTGAAGCAGGGCACGCCATGGTAACAGGCTCACAATTGCTACTGCGGTCTCTGCCAGCACTACAGCAATCACTGCTGTGTGAGTGGGATAAACACATCCACCGACAACGCCGGGGAGGAAACCGGGGAAATGATTCTTTAAACACAAATCACGGTCTGCCATCCTAAATTCAAAACCATCTGAGGCAAAACACTAACTGAACCAAATATTTGTGTTTTCCTTCACTGATAAATTCATCTGTGCACGTGAAGACGCAGTCTAGTTTTATCCCACAAAAAAGAGAATGATGCAACAGAGGTCTAGGGTTATAAAAGTCTAAATGCAGACAGTTTCAGCCTTAAACAGTATTTTTTTATCCTCTATTTCCCTTTCTCACTCATGCACAAATGTTGCTCTGGGCCACATTACAGAGTGAATCAAAGCCCCATTGCAGTAGTGGGAGCGGGACTGGAACCTGAATGCCTTATTTTCCAAACCCCAGACCGGTCTTCGCTCTTCTGAAAGGTGCAATACCCCCCACCCAACGTTCCGAGGATCCCGGATGGCTCCCAGCTCTATCACTTGAACATGTGTCACTCCCATTGCTTACACTCGACAGAATTTCCAAAGTATCTGCAGGAGGTTTCAAATGACCTCCAAATTTCAAAGCATTACCCAGGGGGAAGCCTTGGATTACATTCGGGTTTGCTTTGAAGCAAAGACCTTCAGGCATGAACCCCAGAGCATCCTAAACCTGAGTGAAGCTTTCAGGAAAGGTGACTGATGTTAGCACTAAGAGCCGATGTTAGGCAAGCTTTCTGTTTCAGAACCCACTCTGAGTACTTCACAACATCGGGGTCACAATGCTCTCACCTAAAACACCACTGTAAAATATCTTTGGTATAAATCCTATACTTATCCCAGTAAAGAGTAGAGCAATTGGAGTAAACCTATGGAAATATGTCTGCAACCTGCAGCTGGTCAGAACCATAAGACTTTCTTGACCATGTCTGACTTTCTAATGATGTCATTCAGGGAGTCAAAAAACTAGAGTTAAAAAACTCTGCTGAGAAACCAGTGGGGCTGCTGAGTGTGACAATTGTTTCCAGTTCAGTAAGACGAGGGAAACAAAGACAGGATACCTGTGAAAGCTAAGCCAAGTGTCCACCTTGGGATTTCAGCAGCTAGATTTTTGGGATACTGTTGCCAAAATCCTTCTAAGCCAAAATTCTTCAGAGACGAGTTCTGCAAGCCTTGGTCAAGGAGGTTGTTACCTACTGGGGATCAAATCAAGTCCTGAGAGCTGGCAACTGTGCTGATCAAGTGAAGTGAATGAAGTGCAGCCGGGTCCCTCCTCCATGTGGCCCCTGCTGCCTGTTAGTGCTCGCTGACAGCGTCCTGCTGGGGCTGCGCACGTGTTCGGGTTCTTCTGCAGAGCACAGAGACGCAGCTTCGCTCCTGCTAAGCAAATAACACACGCTCTCTGCTCAGGCCTTCGCTCTCTGTGCCACTGAACCCAAGCTTGGCCACGGTGTACAAAGTTTCAGCTCCCGCACGTGCAGAGGATTTATGGCACATGAGTGTGAGTAACAGGATCGGACCATTATTCCAAGAAATCGAATCCAACCTCGTCCCGACAAAGCAAGTGCTAATTGTCCTAATCAGTGCGGTGGGAGCAGTCCTCCAGAGCGATGCTGAAATGTAGTTTTCCATTAGCCTCCTCTGGGCTGCAGTTTTACTAGGTGACAATTACTCAAATAATATTTCATTGTAAAAATCCTAGTTTTAAGCTGTGCCACGGGTTTTGACATTTGATGAATTCATGATACATTTTACTACATGCTCCTGCTCAGGTGGTAATGTTCAAAATCCCACAAATGCAACAAAAGACAATAAAACTTATGATTTAAGATATTAATTAAGTCATTAAACTGTCACACAAGATTTGTTTGTCCTTTGTAAATGAGTAGCTCAATCCTCACAATTTATAAGCAGAACAAATCATAAAACAAAAGTCTTGGTTCACTATAAAAACCACTAAGCTTTTGCACAAGGCCAAAGCAGCCATGGAAAATTGCTTTTCCACAGCTTACTCAGTCTTGAATAGGCTCTCCTTTGTAGAAGATTTTTTACAGAGTGAAGCCAAAACTCATTATAGTTCAGACCTTTAGGTGCAACGTGTGTTTGTTCCATTATTTTTAATGTCACCAACATCACATTTTAATCTCACGTATTAAAGCGAGAAGAGCACAAAGATATATTTGCATTTTATTACCAGGATAAAAGAAGGGGACTATGCTAATCTCCATGTGGGCCAGGGAGAAGGAAAATGATTATTCGTTATTTCTTACAAGATAAGCTGTGAGTAAAGAGCATGTTTAAGGTAAAGTTAAGTGGGGCTTTTTGTCCAGCATACTATTAAATCATGGAACTTGTTATCACTGGATCTTTGGGCAATCAACACATAAACAGCCCTAGACAAACTCAGGGGACAGGACTCCAAACACAGCATTCCAGGCACTGCTCAACAAGCCTCTGGACCAGAGATTGCCACAAGCTGGGAAGCTATGAGAAACCCAGCCTCTCCTCAGAGTCTGGCCTTGATGTGGGCAGCAGGTTGGACCAGAGACCTCCTGAGGTGCCTTTTGACCTGAACTGTGCTACAACCCTCGACACATGTTGTCTTCTTACAGCGTCAGCATCCTAGCTGCGATCAGAAACAAGTTAGGCAGCTACATGGATGTTTGATTTTGGTTGGTATGGAAGTTTTTACACTGTTAATAGCCAAAATTGTGTCACCTGATCCAAGGTATGTTAAAGTCAACAGTCTTCAGTAGCTTCTATCTGATCAATGAACTGTCTGGTTAATCTTGCCAGGATTATCACAAATAAATTCTTCTAGTGCGTGCTCCACACACCTGAGTAGTAACAGTGTAGGGGCTGGGCAGCCTGCATTTTACAAGTGGTGCAATTTATGACCCACACAAAAAAGACCAGCTGCTCACCCAACCCTTGGCAGAGTCGTGATCCCGTGGGGTCACAGTGCTGAAATCCAGAAGTGCCACTTGTGATCCCCTAATCTTATTACAGGCCCTTACCTTTGTACTGAGCTCAATAACTTTCTCTTTGACTTAAATACATCTTCCAGCATGATATCCTGCCTTAATTTGGAAATGAGAGATGGGGAATCCATCTCTTCCCTTCATCAGGTATTTCAGTGATTAATCCCTCCTTCTGTTAAAAACGGGCACAGAATTTCTAATGTGAATTTGGCTGGTGACAGCTTCCAGCCAGTGCTTCTGTAGTACTCAGAATTTCCTTATTGTGAATATGCTCACGCGTTTTAATGAGGTCACCTCTCAGTCTTGTTTTCAATTCACTAACATGCCAATTTCTTTATTTCTCATGAGATATTCTTACAGCTCATGAATCATTTTGGTAGTTCTTTCCCTTGCTCTCTCAAATCTTCGAACAGTTTGTAGGAAAATTAATATGAACTGGGTTCAATATTCCATGTCTGTGCAGAGAATTAGGACATTTCCACATTCCTATCAGGAATCTCTTTATTAATGGACATCCTACCATCGACTGGAACAAGCAAACTGGGGTCCTTTGGATGAAATAAAATCATAGTAGAAGACTGACAGTTACTATAGGAAAGGTTTTTTTGCTATACAAAGGTTTAGTTGATCATCCTGAGTAAAGAAAACAAATTTCTTAGTAAAACATGCTGACTCTCAAGGTGAGGCCTTTCAAAAGTCACGTTACCACCCAACCTCAGTTTCCACATCTATAAAACTGGAACAGTATCTTGTTAACACTGACACAACAGGAGAAGGAAAACAATGCTTGCTGTATTACTGTCACAGCAATTCCATTCTTCACCACAACTGAGATTTTCAAACAACTATGACACCTTAATGTTAAAAATTTTATGCCAGAGTCCTTTCTTCTCCAGGGGCTATTCAAAGTAAATTCTTAGCCCCTAGAACCACCACAGACATAGGGAAAACTATTCTACTGATACACGGCTGAGATAGATGACTACTGAGATAAACAAAGACATGGGTTGTACTATGTTAGTTCAAACCCACTGAATTTTGCAAACTTTTAGCTGACAATCCTCACTTTAGAATTACTGCTGCCATAATTGACGTTTAATTACATCAATTTAAGTGCATTATTCAACTGAAAATCTGAGCTCTCCAAAATGCACCTTATTTACTTTCAAGATGATTCCTTTTTAGCAGCAGAGATACATGGTTTTTTTCAGAAGCGATGGATGCTGCATTCCTTTTGCTGCTCAGGATTCTTATCATCCTTTCAGCCAATTTAATTTCTTTCCATTGTAAAATCTATTACCAGAGGAAGAATTGCAAGTAAAACCCAATGATTGGAATCAAAACTGTTTTGGCAATACAGGAATACTTCATTGATCCATGTAACACCTAGTAATCCTATTTAAAAAAAAATATATAACAATTTGTAGTTACTTAGTCTTAGTAATTACAACTTGAGCAATATAATGAAAAAGCTAATGAGGGATAGAGACTCGTTATACTCATATAACAGAATTCTGTAAAGTACAGTTCAACTTGAACTAGTTTGATGTTTTGAGTTTTGGAAATGCCCTATATCAATGTATAAAGGCTGATTAACCAGAGAGACCAAAATAACAATGGCAATCACAGTGTCCTTATTCAAAGAGGTGCTTTCCAGACAGGTTCCCAATAGAGGATCTACTTTAAATCAGATGTGAAGCAGTGATTGTCAGTAATCTAAGTGGGACTACTAAACCGATGCTAGTAGACATGAAAATACCAATAAAATTTGTGAATTCTTATATCATTATTTGCAGAGTGACTCAGAGAAAGTAACAGCCCTTTCCAGACTTACAAATGTACAAACTGATGACACCCTATTGATTGGAGCAGTTACTGACACCTTCAACAGATCTAATTAATGAAAATGGTCACTGAATTAAACGTGGCAGTTAGCAGGATGACACTATGCCCCAGTTCTTTGCAAACATGTCCACATTCAAATATTTTCATGCTCATGCCGTGGCCTCCTGAGGAGCCGACAGCTTGTCCCAGTGAAGTCAGGGAGTGTTTCCCATTAACTTCAGATACCTTATGGTTACATTTACCTACACATGAATATGAAGCTACTCGTGAGACACACGAATTGCAGGATCTGACACTTGATGAAACCACATCATTAAAAATGAGATGTAAAAGAACACATGGTTTGTTTCTTTTATCCGTTAACTTTAAGAGATTACTATCGTGATAAAGATGGAGATGGTCACTGCAACACACTGGAACCTGCGCCACAGGAAAAGAAATTTGTTATATTTAACAAATAATACAGATTTGCCTTTTAATATGTTCCAGTACAAAGGTACAGACCCAGAAATAGACAGTCTAACATAAGAGACAACAATAGCCTGGAAGGGAGAATCTGAAAGGGATCTATAAAGTCTCAGTGGAGAAATGGCGTGAACTCTTAAGCTGCTACATTACACCAAGAAAACTTAAGACAGTTTTTTAATGTGTGAAAAGAAAATAAATGAGCAAAAGCAGAGAGGCAGTTTTTGCCTGTTTATAAGATTATTTTAGAAGAAAATGTTCCTGTTGGCTATTTTTATTTTTTTTTTTAATGTTAAAAAAGGACAGAAATGGAATAAGAAGAGCCATAAAGCTCAGACCTAGGATAACTCCTTAAAGCAAGAAACTTCAGGGGACAGATAATCTTGTTTTTTCAGGAAAAGGACTTAGAAGAGACTAGAAATTAAAACAAGAAAAGACACAAAGAAAACCAGAAGATGGACTCAGAAATCAGAGAAATTAAAATTAAAAACTAGTCATTTTTCATGAAGATTAGTGGACCTTTTCATCTTTCAGTGCTTCCAAGTGAAGACTAGATACCTTTCTAGTAAAGTTTTAGGAAAATAAGAGTCATTTTGCCAAACAGTTGTTAAAGCAGAAGAATAACTGCATGTTTGTTCAATAAATGGAGGAAAGAGCCTTTATGAATTACTGTTCTGTTCCGTCTGTCCGCAAAGGTAGAAAGGTCAGTGTAGCAAGGACTGCAGCTAAAGGAGATCAAAGTTTTCTGTCTTAATGATTCCTGTTGCCAGAATTTCACTGCTAACCAGGCATCTAACAAGCAATTTCAGAAAATCGTGAAAGAATGCAACTTGTTCCTTGCCTAACCAGTCAATCTAGAAATCCAAGAGCTCAAAGATGTCACCCTGAAATTCAGATTGTTACATCTGTAGCACCCTCCTCATACTGCAGAATCTCATGTTGTATATACACTGCAGTATTTTAGTGGAACAGCCCCAAAAGAAGATGAGTTTATAGCCTTAGTTCTTTTGTTTTTGTGAGCTTTGGTCAGCACTAAAATGTTACTTATACTTTAGAGATATGTTAGAATACCAAGGACAGCAAAAGGTTTTGGGTTAGCAGTTGGATTTTCTACTGCAAAACCTCATATAAATATGGGATTCTAAGTCCTGAAATTTGGGGTAAATAAATATTTCATTCTAAAATTGACATCATTCTAAAAGCTACAAGCCTTTGGAAGCTGGTATCCTATAGAAATCCATGGAACACAGCTGTGGCTAGCAACAGCAGGACATACATATTCATCTGCCAATGTAGATTCCTACTTGAATCTTCCCTAGAAAGAGAGTGCTTCACTCTTCAGTTTACAGCTTCATTTGTTCCCCAGGAACTGCCCTCAATCATCTCTCCTTTTCACCCTTCAGATAAAAACAGCTTTTGTGTGTTGAGTGAAGCTGAAGCTGTAATCTGTAGTTTACCATCCATGCTATTCTATCTGCCAGCTTCTCTAAAGGAATATAGTAGTCCACTCCAAGCCCACACTGCAAAGAGCTTTCAAACAGTTTGAATTTAAGTTTAAAAAACAGTATGAAAATGCACTCCTAGACAGTCCCATTTGGCTGCTGAACTGGAAGTTTTAATCTGATGTGATTTTCCATGTTTGGTTATCACAACGGTTACATACCACGGAGCCATCAACAAAGGCAGGCAGCTTTTGCTTTTTTGTTTCTTTGGGTTTTTTTTAATTTTCTGGCTAACGTTAGAGTCCTTGACTTGAATCTACCAGCATTTGACTGAAGAGGAAATCAGAAGTCAGACAGGAATTTTTCATCCCTAGAAAAGATAAAAGTGAGTTACTGCTTCAATTGGCTGTTGAATTAGCTCCTGTGAATAATAGCTCACAGTCTTTTCAAGTTCTGTGGTTTAATAAGACTCCCTTTTACTTCTCTGTGTGAAGATTTACTGGAAAAGATTCATTCCTTCTGGACATAATGCTTACATACAAAATCCAGACATGAAAAAAAGAAACAGCTATGCAAAGCAAAAATCATAACTAGTATAGGCTGCTGGTAGCACTGTTTTTTTACTAGCCTCTCCAGGTGGCAAACACAAAGGTCTGTTTTCATTATGCTAGAGGACAACAACTGACGGGGCAGGAGATGGGACTGCACCATACAGGCACTGCAGAGCTTCAGAGAAATATCAAAACAAGAAAAAGCAGAAGGGGACAGAGCAGACATATGCCAGTCAGCAAACAATCACCCATGTCACAGAGCTGGGGCTCGGGTGGTACGTCAGCTTTTTCAAGTTCAGAGCTGAATCAACAAACACGGGGAGAAATTTTATGTGATCCAAAAAGTAGATTTCTACTGAGCCCCATACTACAGAACCTACAAGCAGACCCTACCAAAAACCACTTTGTGTCCACCAGTAATCCAAATGAAAGGTCAGTACAAAAGGAAACAATTCTGTATTCTCTGTAAACAACTTTTGTTGTGAGTTAATAAGCCAGTAGCTCCTTACCTGCGGGAACTCTTACTATAAAGCCTTCTTCCGTGCAAACAGCAGCATTAAAGATGTTTATCTAACCTCCAGCCAGGCACAAGCTGTTAATGCATTGCCACTATCTTCCATGGCACCAATTAGCTATCTACCCTGAGGGTACCCAACCATCTACTCAGAAGCTGAGATTACATGGGACACGGTGTGGACCAAATTCCCACAAAAGACAAGAACCTCCACAAACTCCATCATCTTGTACTTGAGGCATAAAGGGCACACATTAACCCTACGTGTTTAAAATAGGGGTATAGCCATTAAAGTACTCATCACAAACCTGAAACTCCATCCTACCCAAGCAAACAACCCTGCCCTAGGGACAGAAAGAAGCACACAGGGCATCAGTACATTGTCTAATCCCTCATCATGGAAATCTCTCCTGTACAAGGGTGGAAATAACATCTTGTACCTAGCTATTTTGACACAGTCTTTAGTCACTCTTTTTGCATAGGACCACTGCTTCATTCCCCAAACAGCTAATCAATATTTTGCTTTCACCTCATAACTCACTGTGTGGCCCATACTTTTCTTTCTGCCCACTATGCAGTTGTGTTATGATGGTAGAATTATTATTTTTCTCCAGGGCTTCTCAATGGTGCTCATCACTTCAGTAGCTGAGAGCTGCACAAACGCAAATTAGCTTCACAAAAATCCACATTGGCCAAAAAAAAGGTAGTACTGCTGTCTAAAACAGAGGGTGTGGAGGCACAGCAAAATTAGAGACAGAGGCATTCACTGATCTGAGATGTCCTGAGGCATCACAGATGTAATTTTAAACTATTTATCCATATTTCAAACGCAGAGGTTGTGGCATCAGTCGCAGGTGTGACTGCTGAGCAAATTGGATTTAGGACTCTAAAAGTGGTCATTAAAAATGAGATAATTAGAAGCTATTAGACTATTAGAAGCTCCATATAGAGAGATCATAGAAGTAGTTTAAGTGGCTGTATTAGCACTAGGTAAGAAAAGTCCAGTGCAACAGCACATTATTTCGGTCACGTGGCCATCCCTCACCCTCCCTTGCTTCATTCATCAATGACTTCCCAGCTCAAGCTACAAATGAGGCAGGAGTCAGGCAGGCATCGCTTGTCTCTCCTGCACAGCCCTAGTACATCCCTAGAGCAGGTCAATCCTGAGCAGCACTTGAGCCAGAAATCCTGCATAAAAACAACGTGATCACGCATGTATCATTCAGGGACCGAATTAAGGTTGCCAAGCAACTGCCTCCCTACATTATGCCACAAACCCTTGTCCTTCATCTCTTCAGCAAATAAATGCCAGGCCCTGTTTCACAACCCTACTCTTTCCCTAGTCTGCTTCTGTGACCCTAATTACCTATGCTCCCAAAGGCTTCTTCACTGCAGTTCCTTTGTCCAGCCAGTACCAGCTTTCCCTCATTACTCCAGTTGTTATTCTGTCTTTGTGCTCTGCATAATTAGCATTTAGTCCATCCCATTTCCTATTTCCCTGACCAGATCTTGGTCCCAGAAGATGAGACAGACACTGTTAAACAACAACAAAAACCAACAACAACACCAAAAAGAAAAGGAAGAAGAAAAAGCATGCTTAGTGAGGAAACAAACTTCTGAGATTTTAACTGTTAAGATTTTAGCAAGTGTCTCCAAAAGCAGTAGAAACACATTTTTTTTCTAAAGCATTAAAATGTTGCCAAGTTTAAGTGGATTTTTGCAGTGAAAAGACAGTCCACCTCCCTGCTACCAAAACAATTACCTGCCAGATTTCAATTTTCTATTACAGAATAGGGCATGCTGCTGCATTTCCAAGAAAAGATCACCAGGAATGAGCAAAACATTGTCATATAGCATAAAAATTCCCCTCAAAACCAGCTAAGAGATCTGAGCTGACTTTTTTTCAAACACAAACAAAAATCAATGGGCATATGACATTGAAAATGTCAGATGAAGATAACGAAGACTGGCAAATTTGTGAGCAAAAGCAGTTGCTAAATGAAATTTCCTGTAAACTTTTTACAGGGCTAAGAGCAAGACTAGGAAGAAAAAATTTGTCCTAGACTTAATTTTCCAAGTGGTTTTCTGCTACTGTTTCCCTCGAAGTGTGAATTTCACCCAAATGCAACTAACATCTTCAAAGTCTCTTTATCTATCCTCAGCATATTTTTACTTTGTCCTCAGCTGTTGTCTTTACTGTGATAAACCACCAAGTAAGTAAAAATAAATTTTAGTTACAAAAAGAATAGATGATGAGCCTGATACCAAGAAGTGGATCCTTGTTTGAGAGCCAGCAATAATACACCACTTACTGTCCTAAAACGCACGTAGCTATGGAGCATAGGAGCACCTCTCCTATGAGGACAGACTGAAAGAGCTGGGTTGTTCAGTCTGGAAAAGAGAAGGCTCCAGGGAGACCTTCTTGTGGCCTTCC
>JANIJG010001924.1:94182-161446 GCA_024611175.1 Megaceryle torquata | reverse complement strand
TCTTGCTCAGCATTGCTCAGCTCCCCTCTCAGGCTGCTCTTCTGCAGCTGCACAGCCCCAGGGCTCTCAGCCTTTCCTGGCACAGAGATGCTCCAGCCCCTCAGCATCCTCAGAGCTTCCTCTGGACTCTCTCCAGTAGCTCTTTGTCACTCTTGAATAGGGGAGCCCAGCACTGGACCCAGTACTCCAGAGGTGGCCTCATTAGGGCAGAGCAGAGGGACAAGAGAACCACCCTTGTCCTGCTGGCCACACTCTTCTTAATGGCCCCCAAGAGACCATTGACCATCTTGACCACGAGGGCCCATTGCTGGCTCATGGTGAACTTGGCCCCCAGCAATCCCAGGTCCTTTCCCACAGAGCTGCTTCCAGCACGTCCCCCTTCCCCTGTACTGGTGCAGGGGGTTATTCCTCCACAGGTGTAGGACCCTACACCTGCCCTTGGTGAACTTCAGGGGGTTCTTTCCTTCCCTCCCTCCCAGCTTTGCCCCACTATAGCCGCTTCTGTGCTTCCCATGGTTTGAGACCCTGTGTCCATCCCATGAGAGGGCACAAGAGAGTCCACGGGGTTGGCCTCATGGCAGCTCAGCCTCCATGAGACCCCTCTCCCCCCAGCAGCCAGGGCAGACCCAGGGCCTGGCTCCATAACCTGCACGTGAGTGACGGGTACATCCTCAGGGGAAGCAGGGCAGAGTCCAAGGGCCACATGGCCGTGTCCTGGGCCAGGCTCATCCCCATCAAAGGTGCTTCAGAAGCCCTGCTGCTCTCCAGGGCACTGGTGAAAGGTCCTGTCCCACTTTGCTCTCTTTGCAGGTTTTGAAGCTAAAGGTGCTGCTCTTGTGTAATTTGAAACACAGAACAAAACAAAACAACAAGCCTATCGAGTTCCTCATGCTCAGAGTATCCACCTCAGCTTGGGCTTAAACTTGTCACCTGGAGGAGTTTGTGCCCCAGAGGTTAATGGAAGAAAAGGGTGGAAAATGGCTTTAATGTTTCATCACATAACATCCAACAAATGCCTTATGGCACAGGTTGGCTTTCCTGACATTTGCTGACAGAAATGTGCTGACTGTGAGGTCCTGTCCGTCTCCAAAGGCTCAGCTGGATCTGCTGTTCTGGGGTGTGGTGTTACCTGCTGCCTCATGGCTGGCACCCTGATGTGGCACCAGCGGCTCTGCAGCTGGGGGACCAGCTGCCTGTCTAAGTCTGTGCACTTCACGTTCCAGCGCCTAAGAATAACCTCAACAGGAGCTGGCTCCATGATAAGCATCTGATCCCTCATCTCCCCAGACCTCCATAAGAAGAGAAAAGAAAAATAAAGGTGATCCAGCCTGTTTCTGCCAGCCCCAGCACGGACGGTCCACGGCTGCCTCCCTACGTTACGCGCACGTCCTCGCAGACGGTCTCTATCACGGAGGACTTGTGGGTGCTCTCTGCTTCTGGGCTTTCCTCAGAGGCCTTCAGCTGCCTCCTGAACCGAGAGAAGACCATCCTCAGGGAGGAATATAGCTCCTTGCTCCGCAGGGCATAGATAATGGGGTTCACCATGGAATTGAGCAGGCAGAGGGTGCTGCAGAAGGCAAACACCTTGCGCAGGTGAGTGCTCAGCCTGGCAAAGATGCTGTAGATCATGAGAAGAAGGACCGGAGACCAGCACAGCACAAGGACCGTCAGCACCATGACGAGGGTCTTGGCCAGCATGATGTCCATCCTCATTCTGGTGTTTTGCTTTCCCAGCTGCGCTTGGTGCTTCTCCATGTAGGCCACGTGCTGGTGAGCCCTCCGTAGCACGTGCGCGTAGGCATAGACAATACAACCCAGCAGGACCATGATGAAGCAGATCCAGCTCAACAGATAGTTGTCATCCACAAACGGGAACAGCTCGGAGCAGGTTGAATTGAGCGTGCAGCAGTTCCAGCCCAGGAGGGGCAGGGAAGCAGTGGTTGCACAGGTCACCCAGATCACCCCCAGTGCTGTCCACGCTCTCTTCCTTGTCATGAGGAGCTTGTACTCGGATGGTCGGCTGATGGAGATGTAACGGTCCAGGGCTGTCAGCAGCAGGCTGCTCAGGGAGGCAGAGAAGGTTGTGTTCACCCCTCCCAGCTGCAGCAGGAATGATTCTTTAGAGAAATTGGTTTCCTTAAGGACATGGAAGTTAAGGAAACTGTAGACAAAGTTGATGCTGGCCAGGATGTCAGCCAAGGCCAGGCTGCTGATAAAGAGGTAGGAAGGCTTCCTCCTGGTGCCAGGGGAGGAGAAGATCAAGTAGAGCACCAAAGAGTTCTCAAAAACACACAGTGTCCCAAAGAGGCCGCACAGCGTGGCAATGCTTATCTTCTGCGCTTGCGTGCTGAGGACCATGAAGCACTCCATGGAGCTCACGCTGCATTTGGAGGCGTTTTCATGTATTGTACAAATATCCATTGTAATTAACTGGAGCCAGGAGCTTGCAGAGAGCTTTCCCGCTTCCTTCTGCTCTTCTTTGGATGCTCTGAAGAAGACCAAAGGGAAGGGGATTTGCAGGAGCACAACGAGCAATGAATTCAACCCACTCGGGCACACCCCTCCCTTTAGAAGGAGGCTAACAAAAGGAAACTAACCCAGGGAGACCTAATTCCAGGTCCTCAGCACAAGTTCTGGAGCCACCCCACTCTCTTCCAGCAGAGATCCAGGCTTTGTCCCAGTGGTGATTTGGCTGAGAGCTGTCTAGCGCAGCCCATGGGTACCACGTCTGTACCACATCCGTAGTCCGTACCACATCCGTAGTCCGTAACACACCCGTCTTGGGCTGTTTCCTCACCACAAGAGGGAAGTAACAACGCTCAGAAATGTACAAATCCTGGGCCAGCTCTTGCCAGTCTTCCAGGGTTCACTGCTCAAGCCAGTAGCACTGGAAGGAGCTGCTCACGGTGACACGGCCCTGGAGAAAAACCTGTGTGAGCCAAGCTGCCCCAGGAGATGGCTGGGATGGAGAAGGACAGAGGATATTGCGCTGCTGGGGGAGTTGATGAGGCTCATCTGGGAACACAAAGTGCACTTTGAAGCATCTGCTCTTCACCAAAGCTGTTTGAACACAGAAAAAAAAATAAAAAAGACAAGACTGGTTTTCTATTTAAGCTTGCCCATTGTAGTTTGATAAAGCTCAGCCTCACTAAAGCTGCGTTTCTCCTCCTGTAATCCCCGTGTCATGAGTCAGTCCATCCCATGGCCAGAATGATTGACAACTGTTGTTTAACATCAATATTAGAGTGCAGCTTGGAGATAAAAATGGGGACACACAGGAGTTAGACCACCTGAACCTAAGAACCCGTGGCCATGCCCAGGGTCAGGTTAATTTTATCAATGTTTTTAGCACCAGCAGAGATGTGACAGAGGGAAATACCTTCTTTTCCCCAGGCAGATGTTGAGCTGCTCAGCACACTCTGTGGCAGCCAAGTCATGTTTTTCTCTACACCCCTGCAGTTTAATGCATTTAAAGCCCTTCATCTTCATTACACCGCTGAGCTTGTTCTTCAGAAGTCATTCTCCTCTCGTTCTTACTCTTGATTAGACCCCTGTTTTAAACCAAATGCACTTTCATTGAGGGCTCAGCTGCCTTGTGCTGTCTCAGGGGGAGCAGGGTCATCCTGGACCGGGTTACAGAGACCAGGTGAAGAGGTGGGTGTTGGAGACACTAAAGCTGCCTCATTAGCAGCGAGACAGCGTGTCCCGCACGTTGTGCACTGGTGGGTCACACCACCCTGCTGCGAGAGCCCGCAGGACACGACCCTCCTTCCCGAAAGGATCCACCTGACTTTGAGTATCCAGGATCCCACATCCAGGCAATGGGACCGTGAGTTTGCTGCTGCAGGAAAGCCACACTCTGACAACGTTCCCTTTCCCCCAGAACAAACAAGCCACCACCTTTCCCTGCCCTCAGCTCGTTTTTGAAAGAGAAAACGGCCAAAACACCCGAGCCACAGCAGGAGGGACAGTGACAGCTATGGTGACCCACAGGGAGAGGAATGAGTGCCTGGGCAGTGCATGGGCCAACCATCTGCAGGTTCTCTCTCTGTTGTCTGAAATTCAGCAAAGGCAATGGGTGTCTCAGAGGCGACAACAGCCAGCAGTGACCAATGTGCTAGAAACCTCTGCCTGCAACATCTCAGCAGCGACACGTATTTTATACCTGTCGTCTTTACCTCTTTCCCCACCAATTCCCCCATTCCTTGACACTTGTCACAGTTTCTGTGTTTTGCAGTAGTTGCCAAATACCCCCGAGCACTTGAGATGCTGCCAGGGAGGTCACAGAGAAGAAGCTGAGCCCTGCCTGCCTGTTGGGGCTTGAACATCAGCTGTTGCAGGGCATTGGGTGCATATTACAGTCAGGGCACTTCAACCCTCATCTGCATTTCTTGGCCCATCAGGCTGCAGCCCTGGACTTGGGTTGAAATGTGGTTTGGCATTGCCACAGGTTTGTCTCCTCTTACATCAGGCTCTGGTGTGGGGCAACCACCACGCAGGACTGGGGATATTGCACGCTAATCCCAGCACTTGTTTCCTGCAGCTCTTCACAGAAACACAAGGGCAGCAGTAATTACAAACTGCTGTTATTAAACCTGATAACATCTCTCCCTCTGGAGAGGGACGGATTTAGCTGACAGATGGACTTTGACATATCTCAGGGCTCACCAGGGACCACTGGGGCAGCAACTGCTTCCTCCAGTATCCAAAACTCCCCAGCCAAACCTCCAGCATCCAAACTAAGATATCTCTTAATTAAGCAGAGTCCAGCATCACCTTGACACCTCTTAAGATCAGCCAGCATTCCCTGGACCATCTTAAATTCTTGGTATGCGCTGTTGCACAGCATCCAGCAGACACACTTAGGAGCTCGGAAACTGCACTGAACACAAAGCAAGAGACTGAAGGCCAGCAAAATTCTACCCCTCAGGTTTTGTTGCCTGGAGAGAGAATTTGGTTATCATGGCAAAATCATTCCTGCACTGACTGTTCTGGTACCGCTCTCTCCATTAAGCTGACAGAATTCAGATAAGACCTCGGGTTGGAAATACTGTGCTGGGCTTGTAGCAATCAGCCAGCCCACCCAGAGCTCCTTTCCCACATCTGTTGTGTCTCAGGATGAATTGCAAGGACAAATCTCTTTGCAGTTTTGACTGAGCTCCCCCAGATAAATCCTTCCAGCTCCCATGTCTGTGAGGGAAAGCACGGGCCTTTGCTCCAGCACAAGATCTCTTCTGCAGAGGCTCTAAGGTGTGCAAACACAGGCAGCCCCAGGAGCCCCTCTCCTTGCACTGCCTGTCCCTTTTTGGTTTTGGCCACGAGGCTGTTTTTTCCTGCCCTGGGGACATTTTTCTCTTGTCAGATGGGCTCTTGGATTCAACCATTTGTTTATTCATGCCCATGGCCTCCTGTGTGCTTCAGCTCCTGGGAAACAAGCCAGGATCTTGGGGCAAGCCTATCTGCAGCATCCTCTATGGGACAAGTCCCACTTCCAGGGTGGAAGCCCCCTTCTGAGGAGTAGCAGCTCCACCTCCCTGGGAACTACAGCCCTGAGCATGGCTGTACATCCCTGCCACAACCAGCCCAACAAGCCCGGAGAGTCTGCCTGGCAGGGTGATGTTTCGGCTAAGCAAGAAAGAATGAAAGGGCTTCTTGCCCTCTTTTAGAGCCAGGAGCCTGTGGCACAGTGGGATGAGGTTCCAGGGAGCCGCAGGAGCTGTGTGGGGATTTCCTGAGCCTCTGCACAGCATTAACTCTCCTCCCAGCCCAGCTGAGTGTCTCCTGCCAGCAGGATCTCCCAGGGTGGGGTTTATTCTGCCGAAATAAAGCAATGAAAACCCCGGCTCTTGCAAGGGAGAACCCCCCAGACAGCGCCAATAACAACGGCCCTGGGAGGCAGCAGATGGAGGCAAGGCAGAGATGGAAGAAGCAGCCCAGCTATTAGGAACAAAATACAGATAAGACATTTGGGAATGCAATGTATTTCTGATACAGCCTCAGTGCCAGCAAAGTCTGCCCAGATGTGGCAGAGAACCCTTCCCCTCATTAGATCTGCTAGTGAGCCCACTCACCCAGCCTAATAACTACACCAGCTTCAGTGGAAATTCAATCTACCAGTGAAAATAGTCCTTTGCCATTTGGGCGCGTTGCTGCGATTGATTTCAGCTGCCAGCCGTACACTGCCGTGCACGCAGCAGCGCAGGTTCTGATATCACTTGGGACAGTTTCTTCATTTACAGAGCCATCTCAGAATCCTTGTGATTAATAAGTTAACACACTGGTTGCTTAGATAATGTAAAATTAAATTTTCCTGCTGCAATCAGCCAGCGCAATGTGCCTGCAGCACTCTGAGAGCGCTGGACTCGAATATTTCATCGCCAGAATTTCTGAGAGGTTTGATCTTTGCAATAAAATGAAATGTCTTAAGTGATCACCTAATAAGAAGGAGGAAAGTGATTTATGCAAAAAATGTCATCGGTGCTTGGACATTTTGCTTGTTGAAAAAGCAAAGTGTCTCTTGCTTTACAGATATTTTTGTTGGTACCCGATTTCTTGGCTTAGTAGCGGGAGCAGGTTTGCCCTTATTTTGAAATAGCTGCTTCGCCCCGGTTTGTCCCTCTGCCCATTTCAATAACGCCGAGCAGAGTTACCTCCCTGGTGTATGAACTGCCTGCCACGAGCCCCACACTGAAGATTATACATTTTATTTCTACCAGAGTCCCATTCTGTCCATGAGTGGCTTCTTGGGGTGACGGTATCCATAGCTCAGAGGGGCATGGGTGCAGAGCAGCTCTGCCAGTGCCAGTGTGGGTACAAAGGATGGCAAAGCAGAGCTTCTCTCACTCCACCAAACCTAATGCACGCAGAGGCATAACAAACGCTAACTCGTGCAGAAGGCTCAGCCTGAGAGCACAGTATCATACTTGTGAGACGACTGGAAACACCTTTGATATAACCAGTGTCAGTATTTCCTAGAAACAGCTGTGAAGAGTTAGTCCCCAGCCTGCTACTTCAACATTTACCTTTCGTGTTCTCCTTAAGAAAGCACAAATCCTAACCCCCAGTTTTCCCACCCTCTGTTACCCCTTGCCTGGTACTTTATCCTGAACACCACCAGGAAGCTCCTGTGGCAAACCCCATGCAGCAGAGACTCCCAGAGCTGCCTATGTGCCTGGGAGCACCGTGGGCTCAAAGGTACAGTGTGTTTTACTGCCAGAAAAAGGATCCTTGGCTGCAGGATCTCCCCACGCGTTAACAAATGCAAACCACTCACCTCCTCTCACTTGCATCGTGGGCTGGGGATGTTTAGGGGCTTCCCATCCCTTCAGCTCTCAAGGCAGTTCGTGCAGCTGTGGACGGCGCCTGCTTCCCTCTCGCATCACTCTGGTTTCATCTGGGTGTCTCACACCATTCGGTTTTATTCCCCTGGGCTGGAAATCCATCAGCACAAATCCTTCCTCTGGTTTCTTGCTCTCTCTTGCGTTCTTTTGGTGAATGCGTGTGAGGTTTTATTTTGTTCCCCACTTCCCCTCTGGGTCTCGTGTTCTGCTTCTGGCTGCTAGTGCCACATCTCACAACCATGCTAACCCTCCAGACTTGCCGAAATGATTCGTGCGGTCCCTCTGATTCCTCCACGTACCTGCAGCGTTGGAGGCAAGAGACACTCAGGGTCTTTTCCTGGTTTCTCTGGGGAAGTGGAAGAGGAGGGGAAGGAAAAGAGCTAAAAGGCAGACATGGAACAATCTGGATATACCCATCTGCGTGCAGGTCTAAGGGTGAGCTCAAGCCATCTGTGTGCTTGCCTGGCACTGCTAAGAGCAAGAACCCCACCTCTCTGCGCCCCACGAGATGGGCAAGCCACTTCTCTGGCCACAAACATGCTCTGCAAATGCCAGAAGAGTAAGGTGATTTTCTCTTCACAAGTGGAAGGGAAAGGAAATGGCTTAAGGGCTGAAGTTACACAACCATACCCCTGTGGTCACAATGGACTGAGGGTCGCAGAGCCTGAGGTCTCTGTTCTGCCTGCTCCCAGCTACCCTTCCTCAGCTCACCACTTCTCAGCTGGGCAGCAGAGCCTGTAGCTGATTGTTTGCAGGTTGTGCCATTGCTGCTGGAAAGTGGAGATGTCAGGCAGGTGACACCAGAGCACGGTTGAGAGCATCTCCTATTATTCAAGGCTCTGTGGCAGTAGGTAGAGGCAAGTTTGCCTAGAATATCAGAGGAATTGGACACATTATGGTTGGGTAAAGATCATAAAAACCTATAGAGGGGGTACACACTGCACTGGCTGCAAAGGGAAGGCCATGCTCCTGAATGCACCCTGTCCTGCCACAGGTCCTTCTCTGACACCCTGCACAGCAGCTGCAACCTCTTCTCACAGCCTCATCTCCGCACTGTCAACGGGTCCTCTCCCAAGCAGGAACTCAACCTTCCCTCCTTCTTGGATCCCAGTTCCCCCTAGTTTGGTGGCTTCACTTTGAATAGCAGTTGCATCTCCTGCTCTCCAAATCTTTGCTTCACTTATTTCCCCTCTGAGCCATTATTTGTGGCTCAGGAGTTTCCCAGCAGCTGCTGGAGCTCAGCGGTCAGCGATGCTCGGCTGCCCTCTCCAGGGAAACCCGCAACACTCACAGGGCCATTGGCCGACAGACGCTTGAGAAAGAGGCAGAATTGGGAACCCAGCAGCTTCCTCTTGGCCCCTGGCTGGGAAAAAGGGGGTTCCCCTGCTCGTGGGGCACTCAGACACAGCTGGGAGCTGGGGTCTGCCTGCCCCTCTCAGTGCTGCTCAGGTCTGGGTGGGATCTGCTGTGTGGAAACCATAATAAAGATGAAACTCATCAGGGACTGTTGTATAAGCAAAGAAGAGGCAGGTTAGCAGCTCCATCCCAGAAAGGAACAGCTTCCCTCTCGCTTCCCAGGAACTGACAAACTTTCCTCAGCAAGACCAAATACAAGAAGGTAAAGAGCTAGGGAAAAACATTTTACACTAGTCCCGAGTTCAAAAAGCAGCACTCAGTCCCAGACTATCCTCTGCTCCATCACAGCTGGCAGGATTCTGTCAAACACAGACCCCAGTTTCCTCTATCTGCAGAGATCTCTTCTGTCACCGCAGTGGGGGTCATGACCGCAGCAGAGCTAGAAGCTTGTTGCTTAGTTTCTGGACTCTCTTTTATAGCAAAAACTCTCCCGCCAGAATGAAAGAAAAACATTAAAGGCTTATTTCTGTAGTGGAAGGGCTTTTTGTTCCCCTCTGGCTTGGATTTTTCCCCTTGGCATCAGCTGCAGCTGCCCCAGCTGTGAACAGCCCTGCCCTGGGAAACCCCCACTCCATGCAGGGCCAACATCTGGGAACAGTGATCAGTTCCTACCAAGGTCATGTTCTGCTTTTGTCTCTGCCTGCTAGCACAGGGCAGATGTACAGTCAGCTCATAGCTACCAGGAACCAAAGGAGCCCCACCCCTGAAGAAAGGCTCAAAGAGAGGCTCCTGGCCAAGTGGGCTTTAAATGGCCCCACGCTCCACTGGGTGGGGCTGCCCGAATTCCCTGCACCTGATTTTAGGGCATTTAAGCAAGAAACACAGGCAGGTGTAGCTGAGGTGTTATGTAGATAAAGGTACAGGGTTGCATGGGGCCCTACAGAAGGGTCTGGGCAGTGGTTTGTGTTTCTTGCCTTGCTGCTGGTGGCTCTGCAGGATCTCTCTGAGTGAATGAAGCTGAGCAGAAGGGGAAGAGCTGTGCAGGCAACTGGGAAAAGTTTTTCTGAGCTTGGTTTTACTCAGTAGTAGTGTTTCCAGGAGGGAATACCCCTGGGGCTGCTCTTAGGACACAGCTCAGGTGATGGGGCACTTAGTCACCAGCTTGCAGGAAGCCTGGCTGTGCTTGGTGGGAGGATGGGGACTCCTTTGTGTTCCTCTGAATCTGGTGTTTGCTGGGACTGGATTTGAAAACTGAGCAGCTCAGATGCAGCTGAGGGTGCAGATGCTGCTCCTGTTTATCAAATCCCACCTTATCAGGTATGAATCAGAGAGCTGGGGTGATTTAATGCTCTTAAAGGAAATGCTCAGAAAAAACACCAAACCAAACAACCCAGACTTACTCTTTTATCACGTAGTTGCTCATGGCAGTGAGGCAGGGCTGGTCTGCTGAGCTTGGCCTCTGGCCCTGTGAGGCAGCACATGGGGCCCTGGGAGCTGTCCCGGTGGAGACCCATTTCTGCTTGCTCTTGTGTAGCCAGGTGAGTTAAGGGTGGAAACGTTTTTCCATCTGATAGGATGTGAACCAGGCATGTTGATTTTAAATGGGCTGAAGGAAGGTTCCTGCTGGCTTTAGTGACTCAGTGTTGGTGGGGATTTGATCCGGGAGCTGCTGAGGCAGAAAACCCCCTGGGCGTGACTCCGGAGCAGTGCCTGGATGTGCTTTAGTTTACAAAGCTCAGGCATCAGTTGCAATGAAGCCACTTCAGTGCAGGCCTTTTAACCCCCCGAGCTGTACAGCTTGGGGTTTGGGTAACTGTTGGTGAGCTCTGCGTGTCTGGGGTGGTTTACTCTCGGTGCTGAGTTTGTTGTGCCTGTGCATACACAAATGTGTGCTGCAGTCGTGCAAAGATGTTCTTGGAAATGCTGCCAAGCACATAACTGGTTTCAGCAGTGCAGAGGAGGAAACCCTGACTCTGGAGATGATGCAGTTTGGGTAATAGTGGACACTCAATTTATATTGACAACTTATAAGAGAAGTTTCTTTAGGTATCCTGCCTCTGCTGTATTTAACACCCCACTTATAAGGAGCTTTAAGCAATTAAAGTACATGGGTTTATGGAATCGTTGGGGTGCTTGCCTTGTACCTCTTTGTTTACTCTGGAGAGATTCAAATATCTCCCTAGCTTCTGCAGATCATTGCCATGGATTTCCCGAGCTCTAGTTGATGGAGGAAACAGGAGGCATCTGCCAGAGGGAATAAAGGAGATTCTAAATGTTACTGTACACTCAAAACTTGCATGCAGATATTTTAAGAGAATATAAACTCAACACCTTTCCCACACAAGGAAAACTCTGGTAGATTGTTACCTGGGTTAATGTTTGGTTCAGATGGAATCACCTAACTAGTTTCAAGTGTGTCATGAGACTCTTAGTAACCCCAAGGTGTTTACTTTATGACTCTTAAAAATCATGTACCACTGGAAGTTTGTCACCTGTGGAATAAAACTGGGGCAATGGTTCACTATTGACTTAACAAATGATTCACCTGCCCTGTTGACTTCCTGTGGCGTCCATCGGTGGCTAGTTCCCCTGAAAGGCTCTGCCATGAGCATGTGTTTGGTCAGATCTGTCCTGGCTGTAGCTGGAAGCCCTTCAGTTTGGGGCTAACGAAGCTCTGGGGACTTTGGCTTCTCTGGAACTGCCGTACATGTTGCTGGTGGTTGCAATGCCAGCGTAGGTGGAGTGGCTTCCCTGAGCTGGTGTTAATGTTTGCTTTGGGAGATGCTGAGTGAAAAATAATAGTGGCCAGAGGAAACCTTGAGTTGTTGGCACCGTGGATTCCTGGGAATGTGAGGAAACTCAGTAGGTGCTGCAGTCAGCCTTGCATCCTCTGGAGGAAGCAGACTCATCCAGACTGTGCAGACACTTGCACAACAGAAGACCACGTACAGTAGGTTGTAAGAACATGTAACAAAGGTGTAGCAGAGCTGAGGTCATCTGGCCTGTGTTGCCACGTGGCAAGGGACAGAGAAGGCAGGTTGGAAGGTACTGCTCCGCTCAAGCAGCGTGTCTGAGGGCACTGCCTCTTGGACCTTGCCTTGAGCAGATGGAGGCTGCGTGGCACAAAGTGGGTGTGAGCTGCTCCGGGGGGCATCTTGCTGCAGCCTGGGAGTAATTGAGGTGAATGTAGCACCACAGGCTTTGGAACAAGATGTCTTGTGTTGAGGCCACCAGAAAAAAAAGGCCTTTAAAAAATCACTTTTTTTGAGGGAGTGAAGCAGCTTCTCTTGAAGGGATCTTGGATCTTGATAAGGGATCAAGCCTGGGACTGCCTGTGCTGTGCCTTCAGGGCCTGCAGGCCGGGACATGGCAGGCACTCAGTGCTTCAGTGCATGGCTGGGTTGTGTAGCTCTGGGAACATCTTTTCCTCCACTGTGGGAGGGGAAACCTGCCCAAGGTTCGATCAGCTGAGGTGTGAATTGTGGGTGACTCTCTCTTTGTTCACAAGCTGGGTGTTGTGTTTTGGATATCATGGACTGCCTGCCCTTTTGATTAAAAAAAATATATCCTTTGGTGTTCCTGCTTGAACTCTGAATGTCACAATTTACTGTAGCACTCGCCTGTTTGCCTGGTGTGCTTCAGTGGAACTGTTTCTGCACAAGTACAGGGTTGGTTTATCATGGACGTTTCCCGTTCCCTTGTGGCTAAATGTGTCAAACTGACCCTAAAAACAAGATTATTTTTTTTAAATATCTAAAAGATAGTGAGGAAAAACTGCCAGACCTTGTCATCCTTGATTGGAATTGAAAAGTACACGTCTGGGGAGCAAAACAGCTGAGAGGGCATGTTGGCAGCTGGGAAAATCCTATTTCTAAATCTCAGTGACATGTCCTGACTTCAACATCTACACGCTGAGATGAGATGCTGTTTTAGCAGATAGAAAACACACTGAAGACAGAACCAAAGCAAAAATCTGCTGATGTGCATTATGGGAGAGTTGTTTGAGATAATTAGTGGAATTTCAAGGCTGAAGTGTCTGGTTACAGCAGATACTGTTGTCTTCAAGCTAAATGAAAGCTACTAAAATGATCTCAGACATAACATTGTGCCAAGAAACCCAGAGCAAAGGGAGGGAAATTAATCTCAGCTTGGTTTGTGTAAACATAAAATAACGAACGGAAACAAAGGTCACACCAACACTTCTTGTGTGTTAGAACATACCATGTCCTTTTTCAGTAACACTGCCTTAAAAAACCACAAACAAATGTCAAGATGCTGCTTTTCTTTGGGGTACTTCCCTTTGTCCTGTTAGTGCTTGGATGGGTCAGAGCCCTGGAATACCAGGTGCTGGTCAGTAAGAAACCAGTTTTGTTTTAAATGGTTTACTCTTTCCTCCTTTATCTGTAAATTTTCCATCCTGTTAAAAGTGCAGAGCACCTCAAGGAGCTGAAGGTGTCCGTCTACCTGAAAAGGAGAGCTCTGAATGTTCGTGTGCTGTTTTCTCTCCCCTGGGTGTGGTGTAAACTGAATTAGTTGCTTTCCATTTTCTTCTAAGATTCCTTTTTTGTTGGGTTGGTTTTAGTGTTGCGTAGGATGCTCGGCTGGCTCTCGGTGGGGGACTGGAGGGGATCTCTTGAGCATTTTTCTTGTGTCTCTGTAATTTCCATGCAGCCTGCACCCAGTGAAGGCCAAATCCTGAAGGTTTCAGGGCAAACGATCCCTTGAGGCAAAACAGAGTATTTTTAATATAAATAAACTCCAACAGTGGCCAGCGCCTCTGGGCTTCCGCATCCCTTCCCACAGCGGTCGCTTAAACCTCAGGAAGCTTTTTCCCTTTGCGCATTTCCCGACGTTTGTGACATTAAAAATCCCTCTGAAATATGGAGATATATTTTCTAATGATTTCTATTCCGAAAACGAAAAAATTTAAACAAATGCAGGTGTGGGGACTCGAGATAGCCCGTTTGGCGCTGTGAAAGCTGCGGGGCCGGGTTCTGCTCTTTGTTGGGTGAATCCCCCGCTCCCGGGGACTCTCTCACAGCCGGGGGGGGGGGGGGTCCGTGGGTGTGTTTGGCTTTTTCTTTTTTCTTTTTTTTTTTTTTTTTTTTTGTTAATTATTTTACCTCTTTGAAGCCTCAAGCGGCAGCTGGCGCGGCCACCCTCGCTCCCCTCCTACCTCTTTTGTTGTGCTAATTCCCAGGAGAGGCGGGGGAAGGCGGCTGCGTGACCGGGAGTAGGGGGGTTGGTTTGGGAAGCGTAGATCGGGGACCCTCAGGACGCGACCCGCAGAGGGGCCGGGCGCGGGACAAAGGGCCCCGGGGCGGCCTCGCTCCCGAGCTGCCCTGCGTCGAGGACATTCAAACGGCGTCCAGTCTGCCCCGGCCCCGCCCAGCAACAGGCGGGGCTTGGCTGTCATTGGCGGAGGGGGCGAGCAGCGCTCTCCCATTGGCTGTGGCATCGTGGGGAGGGGAGGGGGGAGGAGGGTTGAGGGTGTTATACGGCGGAGAGGAGCGGCCGCCATTTTGTGTGGGAGGTAGAGGGGCAGCGAAAGGAGTCGAGAAGTTTGCGCTGTGCTTTGCAAGGGGGGGGGTGTCGGAGAGTGACGGCGGAGGAGCAGCGGGGTCGGTCCCTAAAGGCCCGAGTGCGTGTGTTTCTGTGCTTGTGAGCGAACGAGACGGACAGAAGTCGGTAAGGGAGGAGCGGTGCGGGGAAGGGCCGGGCGCTGTCGCCGCCATGTTGTGCTCGCTGGGCCGCTCCATTGTTGGGGGAGTGGGGACGGGGGTTGCGGGCTCTTCGGAACGAGGAACAGGGGGGTAAGAGAGGGAAAGGAGAAAGCTGGGAGACGAACAGATGGAGCTCTGGCGAGGGTCGCTCCGGGAGAAGCAAAGGGCACCTGGGGTTGTGCTCATGACGTTCGCCCGGCCCTCGGGTTTGGTCACAAGGCGAAAGCTGGAAGTGAAGATGGGCGGCTCTTCCTGGAGGTTTTGGGGAGAGGTGGCCAGGGGGTGCTGGTGACTGAGGGTGACACATCGATTAGGGGGAGGTGAAGAGATTGGAGTGCTTTAAGATTAATATCTAAAAAAGATTTCCGGAGAGGATGAGCCGTGGGCTAAACAGGGAATGATTGTTGAGTCCCCAAGGAACTACTTCGCTGGCGAGGGTGAAAAGATAGCATTGATAGGGCTGCGGCTGATAGAACTGGAGCTCTGTAACGGCTGGAGGAGGGTTCGGGGTGCGATGGGTTTGACGGGAAGTGTTGGGTCACTCGGAGCCAGTTTCTGTGGGCAGTAATTCAGGGCGGTGCTTTCCTGCTCTGGGCCCACGGAGCCAGGCGGGTCAGTTCTCCTGGTGGTTTTCAGGGAAGGTTTCTTTGTGCTCAGGGGAGATGCATTGAAGCGGTAGTTCCCTAAGAATTCATCCCAAAGTATTCGTCATTGTATTTGACTTTGATTTTCCTTATTAAAAAGGACCAGGTTCTTGCTTGGTTATTAAAATACTTCTCGAGATCTATAGCGAGCACGATTAAAAACGTTATTCTTTGTGAAATTCAAAGTATAGTGGTGAAGTTTTTATAAATAAGAGAGAAATAGTTTTGTTTTGTGGTTTTTTTTTTAAGTTTGAAGTATATCGTCATCTTTAACAAATAAGAGACACAACTGACTTAAGAATTCAGGGAATTATTTTAGCTATACTTATGTTTCATTTGTAAGGAAACAATCGTTTCTTTAACCTGCATTCTCATTGTCATTTCTGCAGTGGGACTTCTCCCTTGGAGCTTCTGTGCCGAGAATCCGATGTTGGGCTCGGCTACCTGGCTGAATACAGCAGATCAGCCCATGAAAACTTCTATTCCTAGCCAAAGGAAGGAATCGAGCAAAAGGCAGCACCTACTCTTTCAGGCTTGGAAGCAGGAAAGGGGGCAAGGGGTGGAGAGTGCCGAATCTGAGAAGACAACTGAAAGGTAAAGTGGGGGTGGGGTAGGAGAGGGATGGGATACCGCTGAGATCTCATCAGCACGAAGGTGCCAAGCACCCACCTCCTGATAGTATCTGGCTGCGTGCTTTGGAAGTTCAGCTAC
This sequence comes from Megaceryle torquata, assembly GCA_024611175.1. NCBI lineage: Eukaryota > Metazoa > Chordata > Aves > Coraciiformes > Cerylidae > Megaceryle > Megaceryle torquata. The sequence goes on along the minus strand of JANIJG010001924.1, from coordinate 145,672 downwards.
AGATGACTGCTTCCCATTTGAGGTGGTTTTCAGTTCGTTTTGGGTTTATCAGAGTAATTCTTAAGATTTGGCAGAAAAATTGGGGAGCGCTTTATCAGTGCAAACTGCTCAGATCTTCCGGTGTAATGACCTACGCTTTAAATATCTTCAGGATTCACTCCTGACACCTCCACTTTGGTGCTGTATTTTGTGTGTCCTTCACAGTCTACAGTAACGCTTCTGGCTGAGGAGAAAAGCAGCAGCCTCTTTAGCAGTTGGGCTGCCTGGAGGACCAGCATTTTCATAAGTAGGTGGCCAAAGCTGTGACTGTTGATCCGGGGCCTGGGGGGCAGTCGCTGAAGGATGGGCTGGTAGGAGACACGCTGGCCAGGCAGCAGCACTGTCAGTAGTCAGTAATCCCCCCTGGACTCGTGTCGCAATCCAGTTCTCATGACTCTTGTTGGCCGAGTTCTTTGGTATTGCTGTCTCCAGTAAAGGAGAAAAACCCCACTACTTTCAACTTAACGAGCTGATGGTTACAACTTCTGGCTAGGTTGAGTTCAATCCCCTTCAGAATGAAAATACTTTCTGTTTAAAACTGTAGTAATGCAAACTCCATGGACTTTTTCCCCCTGTTTTTACAGGTGACATTTAAGTTGAAGATGGGTGGTGGAGAAAGATTCAACATTCCAGTTCCCCAGTCTAGAAATGCCACCAAGAACCATCAACAACTTAAAAACAGGCAGAAGAACAAAGACCAGAATTCTCAGATGAAGACCTACATGAAGAAAGAAAGAGGACACGGATGCAACTCATCAGCTGGTGCATGGCAGGCCATGCAGAAAGGGGGAAAGAACCACGTTCATTTCCCTGGTAATCAAAATTGGAGTCCTGCTTTATCCAATGGCAACCTGTTTTTCACACCTCAACCTAATCAGAACTATGCTGGAGCAAAATTTAGTGAGCCACCCTCACCAAGTGTTCTTCCTAAGCCACCAAGCCACTGGGTACCTGTTTCCTTTAAACCTTCTGATAAAGAAATCATGACATTTCAGCTTAAAACGTTACTTAAAGTCCAGGCTTGAGATGTAACTTTGCAGGTTAAATTTACAGGGTTTCAAAGTGGAGAATTCTTCCCAACTCCAGCTCAGAGGTGTTCTTGCTGTGTGTAGTTAGTCACTTGGAAGAGGAGGCAAAAGTTTACATTCCCCTCATGTTTTACCTCAAAAGTTGTGTGCTGTGGTCACTTCACTGTGAAATAGATACCTTCTCTAGAATCAGTCTAATCAAATCCTGAGCAGTCACCATTTACCATATTTATTGTAAGAGTAGATGGGACTGACTCCCCCCATTGGAATTGTGACTACTGGGTGGTATGGCGTTAGAAAACCAGCTTTGACCTAACTTAATGCAGCATTAACTGGAAAAAAACCCAACCCAAACTGCACTGCAAGCTTTTGTCAGGTACTTTGCTGCTTTTCAGACTCATGTAAAATTTGTTCCTTAAGTAAAATCTCTGCAGGGGGGATTTGCTGAGCAGAGACCCAGGCCCAGGCAGGAGTTCGATTGACTCTGCTTTATACCCGCGAGTTCTATTTGGCACCTCGAGTCAGTGCACGAGCCTTTCAAGCCTGTGATTAAAATTGAGGTCTAGGAAATAACCTGCGGACGAGGAACCTGTCAGGCAAATCTGCACCTGTCTGTCCAGCTCTAGCAACCCTTCCCTGGGATCTCAGTGGTCCCGCTGTGCCAACTACCAATGCTGCATTGCCAGGTGACTGCCAAAACAACCTCTAACCCTCCCTTTGTGCACTGCTGAGTTTGAAAACATGCTGGGATTTTTAGTCTTACTTTGGGTGGTTTTTAAAATAGTGAAAGGGTGGAGTAAATTAGCTTAGTCCTCAGTTACCCTGTAAGAATTGGTTTAAGTTCCTGTAGCTTGGGGCAGGTATTAAAATGTTTTCAGAGGGAAGACAGAGCCATGTAAATAAATGTAAAACTTTGTAGCATATGTAAATTTATGCCAGGCTTTCCTGCACAGAAGTATTTTTAGTACAAAACTGCTGAATGTAAGATGACCATGTTGAGTACGTGGTCTGATTAAAAAAAAAATATTTTGTTAAAAAAAAAAAAAAACCAGACAGTTGTGGCTGTGCCCTTGCACTTCACAGGCAGTGAGTGTACATGTTTTACTTGGTTGTGAGCTCCTTTTTAAAGTAAAATCAGTGCAAATGAGGCTTTTTTAGATTTTTTTAATAAAACAAAAATCAAAAAAAAAAAGCAACAACAAAAAAAAGCTGCTCAAGTCTCAGATCCTCATGTTGTGAAGGTCTAGGAGAGGTGCTTTTGAAATGAGGAAAAAGAACCACTAGGGTGTTTGAAATCACATCAGGTGTTTCTCAAGAAATGCAAATGGTTGAGTTTGGGTGCTTGATAAAACTGAATCATGGAAGAGTTTTGTTCCTAAAACACATCACTGCTACGACCTGATTTCTGTCCCCCTATTCCCTAGAATGTCAGCCCCCCTCCCCAGGGCTGTGTTCGGTGCTGTCACAGTTCAGTTGATCCTGCAACAGAAACAGCTGAACTGTGAGAACAGAATCCAAAGTGATTTCAAAATAATTACTAAAAAAAAAAAAAAATGCTTTAATGTGAACAGGACTTCAGATCATGGAACTGTCTCAGAGGTGTTCTCTGTACTTTCTAAAGGCCTTGGCAGCTGGTTGAGTGTTTACAACCCTTGTGCTCCAAATCAGATGGAATTGGCAGTCTCTAAACTTGGGTCTTTGTGACCTGGACCCTCACCAGTGTACAAGCTGTATCCCAGTTACAATTGTGTCTACTCAACTTCAAATTGTCAAATGCTAATGGAATCTGTACAAATTGGAAACAAAAATTGAAATAAACTAAACTTTTCACCCCCTAAAAGCATCTGTTTCTTGTAAGATGGTAATGGAAAAGAGGGATGACATCATTTTGGCAGGTCAAGGAGTTCTGTAAAGTTCTGATGCTTTGTAACACTGATGAATGCATTTAAATGCCCCCTTTTCTTATCCTTAACTGGCAACAAAAATTATCTAGCAAGAGCGGACAGCCCAAGTGCCCCAGGCACACGTTCTGATGGCAGCGAAGGACGGTTCCTGAACTGAGCCCTCTTGCCGGGGATTTGTGAACACAGAGCTCCAAAAAGAACCCTAAATACTCCGCACCAGACCAAAGCTGGGGGAACTCTGCCCAGTAAAGCTGGACTGGGAACAAGACAGGCTGGTCTGAGCAGTGCAGCTCGGGCATAGAGCTAGAGGGACTCGGGCAGTCAGGGCTCCGTGATCAGCAACAGGCTACGGCTGTATTAATTAAGTCAGAAGGTGCTCTCAAGTTATAGTCAAAACTTGTACATTTTATTCCCAATTCACAGGGTTATTTGCACAGATGGAACACAAAACTCAAGAAAAAAGGATGTGTATGAATAAAACATTATCATCTTTTGATCAAACACACTACAGGGTACATAGTCTTCCCTTCCTAGAATAGACTCATCAGTAAGAGCATCTTTAGACAAATATTATAGCAATGGACTACAGACTTTTTAAGCAAGTTACAAGATAAATGGAGAAAACCAGCAATTATTAATGGGCGATTATGTCCTAAAAATGTGTAAATTTATCCCTTTGTACTTCAAAATGTTAATCTGCAACATCCCTGCCAAAAAAATCGAGTAGCAGTGCTGCGATGTAGATCAATCCAACTGCCCTTCTCTGAGCAGATTTCAAGCTGTTAGCCCAGACTAAACAGTAAGGAAAAAAAAAAAGCTGCTCTTTCCAAGACAAGAGCTCAAAATAACATCGAAATTGAAAGTTTCCACTTTGAATAAAGCCATTATACTGTACATTTAAACATCTTTAAAAGACATAGAAAGGATAACATTTAGCTTCCAGAGACCAGTCTATTACAGTCCCTAATTGAAACACCCAGCTACTTAAACCACTAAAAATTTAGGTTGGTTTTTTTTTTTTAATCAGTTGGGTGCATGGACTTTTGGTGAAAAAGAAGTTCCAATAGAGCCTTCTATGACTGCTGAGATAAATCATCCGCTGCAGACACTTTGGAGCACAGCCATTACTTTCAGCAGAGTTAATGTTTGTTTTGTACATACTACTTCAATTCTACAAATTTTGCAGGAATGACAAAACCAAAAAATCTACCACAGGAAAAAAAAACCAAAAAAAAACCCCCAAAACCATAATTGCCACCATTCTTGAGACTCCAAAAGAAAGATGCCTATACATGATCTTTTGCAGCCTGCGTATGTTCTTGCATTCCAGCTGTGCATAACCTGCAGGTAGCTTGCGCAAGACAGGCTCCCGCTTTTTATTTAGAGCAGGCCTAGGACACCTGCACCAAGGGAGGGAGATGTTATCTAGATGGGCTGTGGCTTGGCTCTCGTGAATGCGTAAACATTCCCTGCCCTTTTGGCCACATCCTGCTAACTCGTCCCCAACTGAAAGGCCCACAGAACAGCTTCTTCACAATTTTTCCATGGGAGCAAGAACTAGGACAACATCTTTATTCATGCACTCTTGAAACATCGTGGGTTTGTGTTCGGCTTTTCTGGCTTGTTCATATACACAAGTCAAGTCAAAGTTTAGTCCTACCTCTGGGAGAGAAAGAAAGAACCATCAGAACTGTCAGATACTACATTATACTTGCAATGAATTGGATTTTCAAAATAAATTTTTTTAAAAAGTTTAAACTGTGCTATACATCAATGTTGAGGCACACAACATAAGGACATGCTGACAAAATAGTTCAGGTACAGTTACGGTTACTCTGCAGTCTCAAATCAGAACCTCAGCCTGGCCGCAAAGATGTTCCCCTCCCTCCTCCCCTCCCAGCCGGCCGTAACTGGCCGGACTAACGTGGACATGAATTTCAGCAATCCCTCGCAGGCTGCTGACAAAACCATAACCACGCTTCCCCACGACCCAGTCGGGTGGATCACTTAAGAGGGATTGTAGTCGTGAAGACTGTTCATGTAAGAAAGCTGAAAAAGGAGGAGGGGAGCGTGTGTACGCGTGTCTTCTGCTGTTACCAGCAGAAAGCTACAAGATAATCACAGCTCGGCTTACAAAGTCTGAGAGCGGGGTTCTCAGAGCCATTAAGTGCTTTTCAGAGCTGTTCTCCTCCAGTGGCAGAAGAACTGCAAGTGCCGGGAGGCAGCTCGGTTTCAAAATGTCAGCGGCAAAGTTTTACCACCTTTCAGAGCACCACTGTTGATACGGCAAATAGAAATTGAGAGGGTGATACTAGAAATTCGGCTCTAGATGAATCTTTGATTGTTAAGTAGTTCATAAGGTAGCTAATAATATCTGAATCAGAACCACAGGGCAAGTCCACCCAGCAATAATGAAAGTTAACGGAAAAAAGTCAATATATTAGACTAAAACATTCGCTTCTCGTTCTTATTTCGTCTCGTACCCCTTTAAAAATGTGAGATGACATTTACTCAGACATGAAATGATAAACTCCTGCCTTTACTGAAATGCCATAGTAAGGATTTTACTCCATAAGGGATGCATAGCTCTACTCCTAACCATGCTCTGGAGTCAAATTCTAAAGCTACAATAATTCCAGTGGATCGGTATTTCCTTCATTTTTTTTATTACAGCATGTTTGCTAAATTTACAGCAAGCAGAAAATAAGCTGGGTCTTTAGTTATTTTGATCAAAACATCGATGTTTTAAAGGTAGTACACAATATTTGTTAAAAAGAACATATAAAAATACCTTTTTAGAAGCCTCTATAAGAAAGGAAATACAAAGTTTAATCCCACAACTTTCCTCTGCTAGAGCTGCACGCTACTGCTACAGTTTTTAAATAGACTTTTTGCTGGTTTTTTTTTTTTTTTTTTTAAACTATACATCCAGGAAAGTCTACAAAATTAAAGGAACGTGCATATAAATGATTGCATAGCAGAACATGAACATTAACTGCAAACAGTAAAGAAAAAAATGTTAGAAATACTATCAAATGTACAAAGATTCTAGGATCAACCCCTACGCACGTTCCGCTGCCAGTATTTAAAAGCCGCCTGGTTTGGTTGGTTTTTTGTTGGTTTGTTTTTTTTTTTTCTTAAAGGCCCTGCTGAAAACACTAAAACCAAAACCTAAAACATTTCTCCAAAGAAAGGAACTCGGTGAAATCAACGTCTTTTTGTGTTACTACAGGAGACAGCAAGGAACACTAGGTGTTTGGTGCTGGCTTTTGAAGGTAAATAGAAAAAAAAAACCCAATGCCAAAAGCCATTTTCAGAACAAAGTATCTTGCCTTCTAGAGAATACTGGTAAGATTACACACTGGGTTTGTTACCCCCCCCCCCCCCATTCAATTTACTAAATATACTATATTAGTGATAAACTAAATAGCTAGAGATGCAGCTCTTGTTCATATCCGACTTCAAACATTTGTTCGGAAGTAAAATGAAATCTTGTAACCAAACCACTACCCCGTTCTGAGGAAGAAGTGATTCAGACTTGCTGGACCAAATACTTTTTGACGTGTAAAAGCAAGCCTTTGTTACTCAGGAAGAGAGATGGCTACAGTTTTATACCTATGAATACACCAACTAACCACAGGAGTCATTGGCATAAAAGTTTAGTTCTTATATACTGTACACACACAACTCGAAACAATCTACTTGTATCTAACAGCAGGAAAACTAAGCAATTTTATGGTTAACTGCTCACTAAAATTTAGAATAGATACAAAAACTGCATAAAATGTACACACAACCTAATATTTAGTTGCTCTGCCATTTGCTGAAATCTGAGTTTACCTTTTTTTTTTTTTTCAAGGTGTGTTTTTCACCCCCCCCTCACACATTCAGTACTAGCAGCCAGTTCAAAAGCAGTGAAGCCTCTATCCTGACAAGTCACGACACTGCACAAGCTCTGAATGAGCTTCCGAGACCAACTCTCTCCCCATGTAGTATGTGCAATGTTAGTACCAACTCTCCGGATGGCAGGGATAAAGAAATCTCACAAACTCTCTCTCCAGAGAGCTCCATTCACCAACCTACTCGTGTCAGTGGGCATGGAGACCACAGAGACCTGCCTTTGACCCATGGAAACAGAAAATCGCCAGTCTGCATTTCACAGCAGTCAGTGTTGCACTAAGATGTCCAGTTTTCCGTTTTATCACAAAAGTTTAGCGTTAAAGAACAAGTTAAACAGTTGGTTTAACTGTTCAGCACAAACTGGTACCAATTTCTCTACGGGTATGACGTTTTTAATAGGACAATGTTGCAAGTTACGATCAATCAAGTCATCACCAATATCTAAGCATTAAAAATGCAAATCTTTACAAAAATATACATAGAGACACCACAACCAAATCAGTAGCTGCCCATGACATGTAACCAAGTGGACATTCTCTCTCTCTCTCTCTCTCTCTCTCAGTGGCTTCTCAACACTGTTTTAATTTTAACCATTGTCGGCTACAGGGAAAACTGACAAAGAAAATATTTTTTAGCACTGTTGCAACATCATATTCCTGATAATTTAAGTAAACTGAACTGTGTGTAAATGAATCTTACATGCCTAAAAACAACATGGATACACGGTTAGTGGCCACTGGACTTGGGACTAGTCCATGACCTTGATCTGGATTTTGACCTAGATCTAGAATGTGATCTTGACTGTGATTTGGATCTAGCTGGTTCTTTTTTTCTCGACTCCTTTTCATATCTTGAGCTGGACTTATAGTGTGTTTTAGAATCTGTTTTAGAGGTGCCTCTAGATTTGGTGTGAGATGCAGACCTAGACCGTGATTTAGCCTTCATTTCTTTCTTGGGCTGTGACTTGGATCGTGATCTTGAATTGGACTTAGATCTTGAAAAAGATCGATTGCGGTGTTTGAACCTATCAGAATAAAGGGGAGAGAGGAGATTTGAATGTAAAAACACTATTCTTAGACATCTAGTACATTAAAAATTGTTTACCGTTTTTTTTTTTTGCAGGAGAAACTTTTTTTTAAAACCTATAGTTAAAGGAATACAGTCATCTAGCTTTCAATTTAAAAAGGTATAAATAGTATTTTACCTATCGTTGTCCGAATGGCTTCTGCTACGACGAGGTCTTCCAGTAGGTCTACTGCTAAAAAGGTACATCAGAAAAGTAAACGGTGACAAATTCTGATGTAGGTGTACAAAGGCTTAAATTATTATTTCAAGCTGTGCATCTGTTTTTAATTATTCTGCAGTGAAGCACAGAATCATTTCATTCAGTATTTCTGATTTCATGTCGCATGCAAGATACTGAACTCCCACAAGTTACTCCCACGATAGAAAAAGATTTATTCAAAATTTTATCAATTAAATAGTGTGCTGTTCCTCCCCCAACAGCCTGCTGTGCAGCTGAAGTTAAACACACACACACACACACACCACTTACTTTCTGGGACTATACGATCTTCTATAGCTGTAATCAAAAGAACGACTTCTAGACCGTCTCCTTTCGTAACTCCGACTTCTAGATCGCCTATATCTGTCATAGTCATCGTAACGAGAAGAACTGTACAGGTTTCTCCCTTCCTTGGCTTTCATTTGATTTGGTGCTGTAAAAAAAAAAAAAGAGAAAAAAGAGAAAAGGTGGTATTTGACATTCTCAGTTAAAAAGAGACACCCGACTTTCCCTTTGGTGACATTACTGATCCATGTGTTCAGTATTTAACAGAAAGCCTAATTTATGATTCTAGCAGAGATGTTTATGAAAAGGTCAGGAGAGACTGCTGGGTGCCATTTGCTTTTTTGCTGTTTTAACCACTGGACAAAAATTAATGCAGCTTGGTGGGCATTATAAATCTAGAAAAATAGAAAACAACGTCCTCCCCCCAAACCAGTACGAAAGGACTAACACTCCATAAAACCAGGTAACAGAGCTGGCTACGGTGAATTCAGGCCACCTGGAAACTGGTAGGACAGGCCAACGACTGACACATTCCAGCATTCTTGAGTTCAGCCCAAAAGTGAAAGCTAACAGGGAATTAATTAAGCACCCATCTTCTTGACTATGCAGCACCACACATTACACCCGATCCATGCTCTTCTTTAATGATTAAAAGGCAGCTTATACAGGAGCATCAATGGATGGCACACAGAGAGAAGCTTGATTCTAGAAGTGTGTGTGTCCCCCCCCAGTACAACAATGCCCATTCACTCTGGAGCTTTAAGTAATTAAAAAGAATGAATGAATTTATCTTTCCTTTGCATTAAATCCTACTCAACCCCAAAGACCGTGCTCCACATATTTTACACACATCCGTAACACAGGCCATCTGTACTAAATGCCTACAATTTGTGTGCTTTAAGTGCTGCTGTTTACAACACTTAGACAGTAGCCGTAGTTAATTTTTGGTTCAGAAGCTTATTAGAATTTCCAGTATTTATGCACAGGACAGGAACTTGTCCTTCAGAGCATATAATTTCCATTCATTGAAATAAAAGTTAACTGCGTGCATTTGAGGGAAACCTGGACAGTCAAGTTGTTTCTTTGATGGCTTTAACTGAAAAAGCTTTAAGGTGCTTTTACACCCAAGCTGCACGTGAGTACTACAGTCCTGGTTTAGATCAACAAGTATGTGTAGGTTTACCCAAAGCATATTTTTATCTAATAGCTCTATCTATATACTAAGAATAATGTATACGATTAACAGATTTAAGAGACATTAAGATCTCTTTACAATCATCTGCTCAGAAAAATAAGACTTCTGTTCTGTATTGAATTGAGATACCCTGAAATTAACTTTTATCCTAAAGCCAAATGAAAATGAAGATGTTACCTCAGTCCTGGAAATTGGACCACACTGGGAAATGTCAACACAGAATCGCTAACCCCGCTTCAACACAACAGAAACACTGCCACACATTAACTCCAAGCTAGTCATTCTGTCCAGGAGAAATTCCAGCACTCAAGCTTTCTTTGCAGAAACTCAAGAGCTGCACAGAAAGCTCTTAAGAATTTCCAGCTAGCAGCAATAATCAGATTGTGGTAAGCGACCACTGTGCTTAGTTATCTGGTTTTAATTGAAGTGAGTCATTAATAGTTACCGGATAAAAAGCATCCACATCCTATTTATATACAAGTAAGAACACATCACAACAGTCACCAACACCTATAGCACTTGCCTGGCACCAAACATTAAGGCTAAAGTTGCAGGCTGATGAAAGACACGCAAGGCACTTACTCTTCCGATCTCCTTGTGCAAACTGGATTTCTATTTGCCGACCGCAAATCCACTTTCGATCCAAATTATGGAGAGCGTCTTCTGCATCACGGACATCTTCAAATGTGGTGAGTGTTAAGGTACTTGGGAATTTGAGCAGTTAATAGATTTGGTATTTAAGATAATAATAATAAAAATGTAAAAAAATCTGTTATTTTCTAATTTCACAGATTGGTTGTTTTGCCGATTTTAAGGTTTTTTTTGGTCATGCTACGACACACACTACTAAATTTATAGAGATTTCTTTAGTTAACCACCAGCTATCTGAGAACTTCAGTAAGAAAATTAAAAATCTCTTAATATGACCATGAACTTACTCATCAGCAAGCAGTTGCTGGGTGATCTCTAACTTTTTTCTTCTTCCACTTGTACTTATGCAAGGAAAACACAAAATGGTATCCTTTCCAAAATACAGTTATTAATGGTCATTCAGCTCTCTCCACTACACTGTCTTTACTAAAATGAAACCCTAGCTCTTAAATTCTGTTCAGCACACCAGCAGTAAAAGTGAACACATGTTTATTCATTTTAGAACTGGGATAAAGCTTGCTTTATTTTTCTTTTCCCCTCTCCACTAACTGATTTAAAATTTAAATTATGTGATGCCATGGCCATGGCCCCAGACCTTCCCCAGTCCGAGATAAGAACCATACGCTAAACCCTACGCCGTCAGTCAGGTTCAGTAACACAGACATTACTAACTAAGCCACGAGACTGACCGCTACTGTAATTCACACACCTTCTTCCAGCTCTGGGACCTGAAAGAATTAATTGCCTTTCTCCTCGTAGCAACTCAGTTCATCATCAGCATCATCTAGGCAGAAAATAAAACTATGGTGTTGTAGGTAGATATCTTGACAACCCAAGAACGAATGCACTTTCATTCAAGACCACAGTTACAGTAGCACTCACAAGAGAAATATCACAGGTTTTGTCAATGGACTAAACCAGAATCATTCATCAAATTACTGCTTACGTGACAAACAGAAGAAAAACTGTTATTCTGTAGGATACATCAGGTATGACTCCTTTAATCTTGGCCACCATTCAACTTCATCTTGACCTTTAACTCTTTAAGTGCTTGTCAGAAGGACTTGTCATGAGATGCTTGGCCAACAATGACAGATGGCTTTATCTTTTACTTTGAAAAACAACCTTTTCCCCCTTTTGTGGATAAAGCGAAGCTTTGTCTCCCATTATGGCTTGTCCTTCTTCCAGCTTTTCTTTATTTTTTCTTTTCCCAAACTCTCCCTTCTCTTCAAGCCTGATCCTTAAGAGGTCTTTGGCTTGTCTACTTGCCTTAATTGTTGAACTCTACTCTAAAGGTTCTTTCATGCTTTCTCTTTGGGGTCGCCATTACTGTACAGCTTTACATTCTGAGGCAACAACAGAGGACAGTAAATTAGGGGACAATATTAAAGAAAGAAGTTCACCTCATTTTTTACACAATCTGATTTTGATCAAGTGATTCCAGTTTCCATTTGTTAAATTAACAACGAATACCAGCCACAGTTTGCTAAGCACAAGTTTACTTACACACCAGTGATAATAAAAACGTGCTAGGCAATTTTGAGTCAGCGATAAATTTTCATTTAAATCACATAGTATTAATTTCAGTGACATAAGCAAGCTTTTATATTTAAGCTTTGCAAAAAGCTTTGCAATTGAGAGAAGTTAATCTTCAAAAAAAAAAAAAGAAACACCACAATATAAGTAAGACACTTATTAGATACAACACAAAAGTAAACTGCTTTTTCATTTAGATTTGTTACCTCTTACACAAACTTGAATTGCAAACTTCAACACCCCTCACTAATCAGCCATCTGAAGAAAGGATATTGAACATAAGCAAATCCTCTGGGACGACGAGTGTAGAAGTCAAGTGGAACGTATACATCAACTATAGGCCCATAACGACCAAATTCACGGCGCAAGTCTTCAGACCTAGAACATCACAAATATATATATATATATATTTCCCCCCACTATTTAAGGTGTTAGAAAACATTCACCAAATTAAACAACAACAACAATAATAAAATTACAGTCAATATGATGACCCATCTTTTTGGAAGCAGTTGGTAGAGGATGAATGGAACAAAATATTTTTGGGGAAAAAAATCATTTGAGCAGTTCCTTGATAAGCAACACATCAGGCTTCCCTGAAATGCTTAAGACGTGGGATGCTCAAGATACACCCCGGCATTTTGAAACCGGTGTTCAGCAGAACTACCACAGGAGTGTAAAGCGAGAAGTGATGCACAAGCAAATGTGGGCAGAAAGTGAAAAGATGGATCTAAGAATTGTTGTTATTCCAGTACCTCACGTAACTCTCCAGAATGATTTTGCAACATGCAAACATCAACTGTAACATCCAAATAAACAGTACAGCAATCTCATCTCCCTACAATAATCAATACTTACAACCCCATCAACTAGAACAAAACTTGAGTGAGCAACCACTCCTGCCCTTAGGACAGCTTTGCCAAAGAGCTGAGCACAAATCTGTCCAACACGTCTGTGACTATACCCGGAACAACGACTGTCTCCTCAACAGGGGGGGCTTCTTAAACCACCTCAGCATCGTCACATGTATTTTTGGGTCATTTGAGCACAGGTGAAATACTGATGTAATATCGTATTTATGGGGGATAAAAGAGAACTGAATAGCAGTAACTCTTTCTCATCCATTAGGATAGAATCTACTGTGCACACAGTCAAATGACTGCAGGAGGGAACTGCAACAACCAACATCGGGACCGCACAATTAAACTGTCACGAAGAATGTACCATCTAATCACAAGCATATGGTCAAAGCCTCAACAGGATCCACGTTATTTTCAAAAGCTTGGAAGTAACATTCCTCTTTGACTGTGCTTACAGCAAAATAATCTACTGGGGAAAGGAAAGAAAATGCACCCAAAAAAAAAAATTATAAAAATAAACCCTGTGAAGCTATTTATGCTTTTGATCACAATAACTTTTCTTAATTCATTCCATTCCCTCGTGCCCACGCTGCTGTTATTTCCTGAGCTGCTTTGGCACGAGGTGCCCGGGCAGCAAGTCTGAAAACTCAAAACTCACACCCGCATTCTATACAACCAGACCTTACAGGGGCTTCCCCACAAATTCCATAATAAGGAACAAAATAAGAGCACTCCAACTCCTATACCCATCCTACAGCAGTGTGCTCTATAGATGGCTCACAGCTGACAACAAAAACAAAAGGGACGCGATAAACCGCAGAACAGCAACGGCGAAATCTGGCAGTTTACTGGAAATATCCCAGCAACGAATAAGAACCTTCGCAATACACACTTGTCTATTATTTCAAGGGGCTACGAAAAGTTATTTCACCAAGTTGCTGCACGTATTCAGCCCTTAGGGAACGTGGCTCCGATAGGATCGGCAGGGAGAAGCTGCATTGTTCCCCCCCTCTACAGTGAGCGTCCTAAGAGGCCGCGGCACGTAACTTAAATTAAGGCACCAACATTCCACCCCAACCGGCAGCAATTACCATCCTAACGGAACCAACCGCGCCAAGGGTTTTGGGGACATTCGCAGCAAATTCGGCTGTTTTCTCCTCCCTGCTAACAACCGCCGTTATTTCGGACGGGCTCTCCGAAGAGAACACTTCAGCGGCTGCTGAGCATCGCTAAGGGGCACGGGCGGCCATCCCTGAAGCGGGCACGCAAATCCCGCCTCGATCTCCCGCTGGACTAACTCAAAAGCGGCTACGAAAGTTCCACTCTCTTCCGGCCAAGCTTTGTTCTCTCTGGACGTTGTTTTGAAACCGATCCTCGTGGAGAGGAGGGAAACAGAGCAGCACGGCGAGGAGGGAGAGGAAAATGGAGAAGGGCGCAGAAAGCAAGGCATGGAGAAGGGTAAAGGCGAAGAAGAGAGCAGGCCGGCCTCTCCCCCTCCCCTTCCATCGCTGCGAGAGGGCCCCCGCGCCCCTCCGGCCGCAGCCAGCCGCAGCCGCCCGCGCGGCCTAGCGAGCCCGCCAAAGCCTGCGCAGCCCCCGCTCGCCGCTGCCGCCCGCCCCCACTCACCGGGTGTCGTCGGCCACGTTCCGTACGAAGAGCGAAGTGTTGGGGGGGCGCAGGTAGCGGGACATGGCGGCGGCCGAGGCGGGGGAGGGGGGGCAGCGCGGGGGAGGGAGCGAGCAGAGCGGCAGGGCCCAGGCGCTGCGGGGAGCCGAGCGGCTGAGGCGACCCTCCGGGAGCTGCACGCAGCGCCACCGCCGCCCGCCCGCCGCCTCTCGCGAGACTTCCCGCGGGGCTTCCGGCGAGAGCTCCGCGCGAGGAGGGAAAGACGGCGGGGGACGGCGGGAAGGGAGGGGAGAAGAGGCCGCCGGCGCCAAAAAACCGGCCCTGCTTTCGCTGCGCGTGCGCGCGCGCGCTCGCCGCCCGTTAGCGGGCGCACGCGCAGCCACGCCCCCGCCCGCCGTCACTCAGCGCCCGAGCGGGAGCGCGCGCGCGTGTGTGTCCGTCCGTGTCCGCGTCGCCGCCCTCCGGCGCCTCCCGCGCCTGCGCCGTGTCTCGCTCCGGCGGCCGCGCGCTTCTCCCGCCGAAAGAGCGGGAAGCGCGCGCGTATCGCGCCTCTCACGCTGGCAAGATGCGGGCCGCCGCCGCCGCGAAGGTCGGGTGGAGGTGCCGGCTGAAGGTGCCTCTGCCTCACGCAAGCACCTCTGGGCGCCGTGCCTTGCCCCGGGCCGGTGGGACAAATACAGCGAAGGGAGGCGGGGTCGGGCTGTCAGGCTCCAGGGATCGCTGCGGCCTCGTCACCCAGCGCCTTGTTGTGCCCCGGGAGTTCCCGCCCGACAGTCGTAGAGCAGCGTTATTCGCAAAGCACCGGCCCTTCTGTGCTCACGCCGTTTGCGCGATGAGAGCAATAAAACCGGCGGGTAGAGAGGTGGTTTCTGAGCGCCTCGCCGTGTGACTCGCCGGCAGGTACGCGGGCAGAGAAATGGCCGATCTGTGGCAGATCAGAGCAGTCAGAAGTGGTTTGAGGAAGGATTCAGTAAAGCAGCGTGTCTTTCTCTGCTGGCGTCAGGAAATTTCAGGAGAATGCTGATGGGAGAGAAAGACTTGGTGGGAGAGGGAGTCTTGGTGCAGTCCTGATGTCTGTCGCTAGCGTAATTTCATGTTTTTGTCACTTGCCAGTGGCTGAATATGAGTGAACGCTCTGGTGGGTGGACGCTGCTGTTCAGATCCTGGCAATTTCACACATGGAATTGCCTGATGTTTCTGCTGGATATGAGTGAAGTGTGATCGCTGACACAGGAGGTCCGTGTCAACTACACAAGATGGTCTTCTGGAAAAAAAACAAAAAAAAGAAGCTGGTGCTGTGATCAGTGGTTGGAGTCCAGGGCTCCGCAGAAAAGAGCTGTGGGTCTCTGACATTGTTTTCTGCATTTGATACTTACACTGAACACTGTTCTGTACAGTGTGCTAAAAACGGGTTGAGTTTGTTACCTCCTGTGATGTACACACGGAGCTGCTTCTGCAAGTAACCAAAAGAACCTGAAAAGCCACAAAAGCACATTAGAGACTGAGATTATGGTGGGAGCGTGTGACACAAAGCAGAATAAAATCTTTTCTGTAGACATTCTGAAAAACAATGGAATCACCAAGGAGCAGAGTTTGATGATGGATACAAATACTTGCTGCCAGGATTACCCTTCCAGACCTTTTTGTGTTGGAGATGACCAGTTTTGAACAAGATCCCAATTGGATTGTAAGCGCCCTTGCGAAGTCCTTTGCAGAAAAAGTCACTTGGTGGTGTGGAAGAGTGGATCCAGTACTACTGTCCAAATCTACAAGGGATTTGTCATCCAGAAATGATGGATTACTTTGGGCAACGGGGCACGGTTCACAGTCTGATCAAAATCCTTCAGGTTTTGACTGCTTCAGGTGAGGAATTGCATTGAATATTTTCACCTAAATCTCCAATGGCAGAAGAATATTGCAACTGGATCGAAAAGGTCAGCACAGATGTTGGAAATACCGCAGTTGCGATGTAAATAAGGTGAAGTATTCTTTTAATTAAGAAGCTTTAGCATGCTCAAATTAAAATGGTTTAGCATGTTTTAAGTTCTGTATCGGATTAGTGTGGTTTTAGTATGTTGTATCTCCAAGCTGTTATCTGCTGTAGCCTTTGTCTACCAGTGTCATGCATCGAGGCTGAACTTTGATAAGGGCTTGAGTACGGAAGAAGGGAATTTTCAAGGCAGATCATGTCAAGCGAGCGGGGAAATATTTGAGTAGTCGTTGAACCAATATAAGACCTTAATGTTTTTTTTCAAACAAATGCATATGCATTTTGCTTTAACATCATTCCCATTTTATCTCATAACGTATCAAAGCAAATACTCTTTTGTAACAAGCTTCAGAAGTGTAGTGCTCAGAATAATGAATGATCTCTCTGTTGGTTTAGAAATAAACCTGAAGTGTCTCGTCTTTTGTATCCTACAACTTAGTGATCGAGCATTTGACCATTGAAGACTTGCAGTGCTCTGTGAATTTATTGCTGGAAAACGACGCTCTGTTTTGCGGTGTTTCAGTGTGTAGTTGGCAGCAGTTACCCAGCAACTTGCAAACAAAAGCGGTTCAAGCTCTTATATGGTTTTTTGCATCCGGGTGCCTTAAAGCAGCTTTCGTCCTGAGTTTTACCAGTGCCTTGATTTCTGTTCTGTTGTTCTGATTTATGTGTAACTCACGTGGAATTTGATTTTGTCTGCAAAATTGGACTTAGGCATTAGGACTGCGTGGGAAGCAAAATGAACCCAGTGATACGTACACTGTTACAACAGCGAAACTCCCCGCGAGGACAGCCTTGTCCCTGGCCAAGAATACACTGCCCACGTTGCTTCTGTTGTGCTGCAAGTGTTATTAACAAAGATGCAACCACCTCCCTCACAAACTGCTCTTCTGGCACAGGAAGGTGCAGACTCAACACTCTTAATTGGAATCAAACGTCTCCAGGAAGATTTTAAATGGCTTTTTTTTTTTTTTTTTCATGGTGGTCTTACACCCAAGGCCAATTCCAACAAATCTCCAGTGACTTAAGTGTAGGAAATAGGCCTGCTAGTGTAATACCAGCAGTGAACGGTTATGGGCATGGCTCCTCAGCGTTCTGTTCTTCAGTAGAGACATAATCTGAACATAAATGGTCTAGTTTACTTAAGCTTCACAAACTTGTGACAAGCAGGTACCAGGAGTACGTTGCAAATTGGAAGAATGTTGATTTCCCTTTGCTCTGGTAGTGCCTCATTTTTGTTTTAATTGTACTCTTGTGCACTTCAGTCTCAAAGAGTCGTTTCTATTACTTGTAATTGTTTGTGTAACATGTTAAATACTTCATAGTGTTTAAAATATTACTGTTTCTATTCCTGTTACAGACACGTGGTGCAGATCAGCTGAACAAATGTCTAATTGTTTGCTGCCTAGATTATAGAGAAAGGGATCTAGTAGAAGACCAAACTTTTATTAGACAAAGAAACGAAAGCTGAATATGCTCACTGAGTATCTAAGAAATCAAGAAGCATTTCTATCAGGTTTTGTCCACTCCCAAGGATTATTGTGATACATCATAATGTTCCAGATAACACCCAGGACTGGTTGTCCGGGAGGCACTTCTGTCACTTGGTGTATGAAAGAGATCTGTAAATGTACCCAGGGAAACCACAGTCTTCTATTAATGGGAAGTGAAAGGAGAGTAGAAATGATAATTATTTTCTGTACTGTTTTTTTCAGATAAGAAAGATCACACCTTGTGGAAACTGCACTTTATTTGAGGTATGTAAAGATGTCACAAAGATGATGCCTTTAAACTTTCTTGCTTCTTCTGATAAGTGTTACTCCACCAGCAGTCATAGTCTGTAGAAGACACACGTGCAGAACATGTTTATCATTAAGACTTTTAGGAAATCTATTTATAGCTAAAACAAGTTTCTGTAATTCACGTATAAATCTCTTTTATTCCACAAGAAAAGACATTTACAGTACCTGCCTATAAATATGTGTATAACCAAGGAAAATATTTTTACAGCACCAGTTCTGAAGACAGAAAATCTACATCTAAATACCTAAATATTATCTAAATAAATGTCATCAACCCCGTTTTATCACTCTGTTTTAAGAGGTATCCTGGAAACTACCAGAAAGATCTGCTTCTGGTAACAGAAATCCACTGTCCCCAGTAGTCATGGGTTCTTCTGCCTGCTGTTTTTGCTTAATTAATGTTAGAAAAGTAGTTTGAGATACTCAAAATGATCTTAGGACACTGTATGTCCGAAACACATCACTTTAATATAGTCAGCTGCCATTCTTCTTGTACTCTTTATGTAAGTGGATGCTTAGAAGCCTAACGAGCCTATAGAGAAAAGCTCTTTGTACCAAATGTTTTAGAACTAACTAAAGAACCTCGAAGAACCGTACGTGGAACGAGCATATTGTGAATTTTCAGGTTTGACTCAGCCCTTTGTCTCTTCAGAGGTGTTGCTGCAGGGAACGCTCAGGGTGGAAACGCTGCTCTGGTTGTCTGGAGGAATTCATGAGGAGTCTTTCTAACCACACTTAGCGGCTAAAGCCCTTCACACTTCACTGCCTATAACTGGCCCCAGGGTAGTAATTAATAAAAAGATTTGTTGAGCAGGATGCATTAGATATGTGAGCAATGTTTAAAGGAGACTCTAAGGCTGTTGGTTTTCATAAAAAATAGGAATAATAGAGGATGCTAATGGTATTTTCCACTAGCTGGGGTTAGTTTGAAACACTAAAGTTCTCTATCTACAGATTTACGCCCCTGCAAGGAATTCTGCAAGTAATACAGTCATGTGGGGGCCAGGATTTAAGGTATGCACCTACACGAAGACCTAATCAACACAATGATTTTTCCTTCACCTTTTTTTTTTTTTCTTTTTAAAAGTGCCATTGTTTTCTAACACTTACCTCCACCATTTCATTTCCTTTAATTTCCTGCTCATGAGAGAATTTTTCTGATTTGCACACAAGCTTCCCATCTACCATGCTCATGGTGCACTGTTGAAGCAGATTTAAAGATTACAAATCATTTGAGGTTTTGGAATCAATTAGAAGAAGCAGAGGACGACACAATTAGGAAATAAACGATGCTGTTGTTTCATTATCTCTGCTGCTAATTTAAACTGGAGATCGCAGCATTTTAATAGTTGTAGAAGGACTGTTTCTGTTGATAGGATAGGAATGTGTGGGAGTGGCACTGACAGATCTCACTCTTACACAGGACCTGAATTGTGAGGATGAATAAAGAGATTCACCCACTCCTGATATACTCTACCTTTAGCTTTCGGCCGTTCATAGTGGTAATCTCAGTCTCTTTTCCAAGTGTGAAAGAGTTAGTTACAGATTGCTTGGGTGTTTTTGATGTCACAACAAAGTCATCTCCTTTTTGTTGTATTTCGATAATAGGTTTAATATCTTTGGCCATTTTGATAAGGTCATCTGGCAGTGCTGTGAAAAAGGCAAAGAAGGATTTTGTTACTAGAGTGTCGATAGGAAATGGCAAATTCTCCTCTCCGATAAAGGTGCAAAAGATACAAACCAATAATAGAAAGGGATGTTCAAGATAAAAGGCAAATCCTGCTTTGGACTCCTCACTTTTCTACAGGCATTTTGTTCTGTTCCATCTAGTCTGTATCCATTTTGATACTCTATTTGTTAACCTTGTGGCAGAATATGTACTGTTTGTTTCAGTACCAGCGTGGTACTGGACGGGTAGGACATTTCAATCGTGGTACGGAACGTGATGATTTCTTCACAAGGAAAACAATGTGTATATTACTTTGTTTCCCTCCCCTGTTCCCCGGGGAGGTTAGAGGTGGGGGTTATCTGTCTAGTCAGAGCTGCAGCAGCACAAGTAGCCTCAAACTGTCTCATCGGCGCGTCTGTGGCATGATTGGTGAGTGTCACCTCTAGCAGTAGAAGGGATGCTTCAGACATCGTACTCTCGGACCGGTTTTCAACCGTAACTGAGTTTTATTCCACTGAATGTCTCTTAAATACATTTAAAAACCCCAGTGTAAATGTTTTATTAAGGTTGTAAATGCATTTTTATTAACGTAGGCACCTATTAAGTCAGTTCTTTACCGATTGCTAAAGACATGTGAGTTAATCAGGAGTGCTGTAGACAGTGTCTGTACTACTGACAGCACACTGGAAATCTGTATAAGCTGTTGGCACCTTGTTTCTAGTTAAATCTATTTAGAAAGTTACGTGTTAATCAAAGCAAGTTGATTTTTGATGTTCTTCTTTCACGAGGGACTCATCTAATGCCAAGGTAGGGATCCGGGGGTTATCTGTAACCTTTCCACATCAATTTGTATGATTTTTGGCACCTTTTAATTTCCAGATTAGACATAACAGACTTCCCTGGCAGGGGGTAGCTTGTCATACAAACAGAAGAAAGAACCATAGAAATACAGCAATAAAAGATGTCATGCAAAGTGTGCGTTGCAATGCAAGCAAATCATTTCCAAAGTAACTAGACACTTACCGAGAGCTTTCAGAAAGGCTTCGTAGTTCTCTTGAGCGTAGACCTGCCAGGTTCCGTTGAATGCCATGATGGATGTTCAGATGCAGTTTAGGGCAGTGATGCTGGCAGGAAAGGGAGGGCTCTCCCTGGTTGTTCAGATGCTATTTATGGAGAGGGAAAGGCCAACCCAACTTGTGAGATGACTGGCTAATTATTAACTGTGAAGTAACAATTATTAATCATTTATTTGTTCTTAATGATCATAACCTCTAGTTCATTCTGCTTTGTAGAAAGTCCTCCCTTGACCAGCTGCTTTGGGCTGTTGTCTTATTGTGGATTACTGAACTTGGGGAATTATTCAGAGTTGTTTTGAAGTGTTGCACAGATTAGTTTGTTTTCTTTTTGTTCACAACTTCTGTTTAATATATTTTCTGTCGTTTGGATATAATTCTTCAGTTCAGCTGGTGTAATTCACAAGGTAATTACTGTCTTATGGCAGGAGCTTCCTAATTATCACAATATTCTTTACGAAGGCCACTTGAACCTTAAATGGTGGGAATGAAACCCACGGCTTGCTCTTCCCACATTGTGGGCCTCCAGTTGCTTGAGGACAGGGAAAATCATGTTGGAGTGGGACAGCCAGTTAGGACTTTATCCAGTAGATGTCAGTAATGTGCATCTAAAGCTGTATTAAATTCACTTTATTATTTTTAATAATCACTGCATATATGGAGGTCAAAGGTAAAAATAAAACGTGGAACATTGCTTGGAGATCAAAATGAGAGAAGTAAATAGGATGTATTATTTTTCTTCTCACCAATTACACCAAGAATTCCTCACTCATTAAGTGCTATTCCTGTCTGTGCAAGCACGACTGTTGATTTTGGAAGACATTTGTTAGACCGTGTCTTGCAATTATATTGCTTAATTCAAACAGAGCCTGTATCCCAGGGGTGGGTGACCTTTCTAAGTTAACTTTTATGTATCAGTCAGTAATTCCTCTATTTAAATGGAAAACCAATGCTGAACTTTTTCTTACAGATGCACATTTTTTTTTTCATGTAATTTTAAAGAAAATTAATCAGAGCCAATTTTAATTACATTTATATATGATAAAACCTGAGTAGCAAGGATAAGGTCCTGGTAATAAGTAAGGCTGTATTTATGTGTGGGGTGTTACACACATGGCTCTAACAGGTACATGTTTACACTGGAGTTACTCTAGGACGTGATTCATCTGGTTTACCATAGAGGAACGTTACTGATGCCATCAGAAGGGCCTGCTTTTCTTCAGTCACTGTAAGATGACTCTAGACAATTATCTAGTCAGGTTTTAATATTATTAAATGTAATAATAGAAATGATATACATTGAATTTTAAGTAATGTCTGAAATGTCTTTGGTCAAATGATTGGCAGGCCTGTGGAGGATTGCTGTGCTCATTTACATTGACAAGTCTCTCAAATAACTGGGAAAAATGCTGCTATTGTAAGGACACTTTATGCTAGGTTGTGGAGCAGGGTCTGATGCTGTTTTGCTGAGTAAATGCTTGTAGCTGGATGGCTGTATTAGGTATACAATCACTTTTTTATCTCTGACTGACACAGTTTTACTGGGAGAAGCTGGGCATGTACTTGTGACTTCAGAGTAGTTGAGAGGCCACGCTTTTTTCTACATCCAGAACAATCTAATAACTAATAAACCTAAAAAATTCTTTAAATATTTTAGGTGTCCAGTAGGATGGAAGGATGTGAGTCTACCTCTGTAGATGTTCATTCAACCCTCTTGTGTAAATGTATTACTGCCTGTCAGTGTCTATGTAGAAGCTGAATGTGTTCCTCTGGAAAGAAGCAAGCCCTGAAAATGTCACTGTCTGGTTTTCTTCCCAAATGCCTTAGGTTTGTAGAGGGGCCAACTTCATGGGCCTGATTCAGCAGGGTACTTGGGAACATTCCAACCCTCCCATACACACATGGGCCGGTGCAGGTCTAGAGGGATGAACTTGACAACAGCGTCGAGGTGTCACCAAAGGTATACGTTTAATAACACACACACAAGCATTTGTCAGCTACAAGACAATCAGGAACATGTGGTGATTTAATATAAAAAAACTCCCCTGAAACCTCATTCTCAGGTGTGAATTCTCTGGTATTTCCCCCACAGATTTCCTAGGGAAGAGTTTCCGTGTGAGGCGAACGTGCCTGTGCAGACACAGACACACACACACACACGTGCACACGCACACAGGAGAGCTGTTTTCTAACGACTACCAAAATAAAAATACTAAAATATTACTAAACCAGAGCCACGAGCCTGACTTTTAGGGCAGAGATGCTGAAAGCAATCCGAAGCACTTAAATTCCTTTTAAATTCAATGAGACATAATTGACTAATTCATTTAGGCCTTTTCATTATCATCCCACCTGGGATTTCCCCTTTTTCCACTGCTGCTGGTATCTCTCCGTGCTTATAGACACTGATAGTAACCTGCCCTGTTTCAGAGCCATACTTATTCTTGACGTAGATGCTGTATTTCCCCGTGTCTTCATTGCAGACTTTCTCTATGGTAATGGTGACAACTGTCCCCTTCACATCCATTTTGTATCGATCTTTAAAGACAATAACCTTCTCATTTTTGAACCAGGTGATTTCTGGGTAAGGATCTCCAGATACACAGCAAGTTAAACACAGGGTCTGTTGGCAAACAGCAGAAGTAGATTATGAAGATATTAAGCGAGCAAGGAAATTGGGTGATGATATTAAGAAAAATAAAACTAATTTCCTTTAAATTTTCAATAGGTGAGAATCTAGGACTGTCCACTCATTTTCCTGATATCATCCACTAGAATCAGGATTCCTGACTCATATTTGTGCTGCTGTCTTTTTATAGCTTTCTTACACTGTAAAGTGACACTTATATAGGCACGTGGTGAATTAGCAATTACTTTGCAGGATTTTTATTCTGCCTGTGTACCAGTAAAAGGGAATGTGACTCAGAAATGTAACCAGCAAGTTGGTATGGTGGGAAAATCAGATCCAGCACTTAAAGGCCTTACTCTAATCCTATGAAATGGGAAGACAATAAAAAAATCTGGCTGCGAAATAGACCTAGGGAGCATTAACATCCGAAAGAAAGAGGTTTTGTGCCACAACGAGCACCTACGTGTGCAGAAGCACCATCAACAAATAGGGGCCTGAGAGAGGTGTTGTGGAGGGGACCCCATCACACCTTTGGGCGTTGCAGTAGCTCAGAAAAGCTGCTGGGAACATAGAGGAAGGGAAAACAAGTAGTTTTCTTCCCACCAGTTATTATTCTGTGTCTGTGCAAGGGCCAGTTACACCAACAGTTACTCAATTTTACCTTGTCCTCCATGATGGTGGCAACATCTGGCAGACCTTGCACAACTCTGGCACGATCTGGGGATGAACAAATACGACCTTTTAGTTGTACTTACCAGTGCAGCACTTGGCTTTGTAGAAGGAAGGAAATTAATTTACTTACACTTTTCTGCTATTGCTGCTTCCCTGAAAGTGAGAGAGAGAAAATTATAGCGGGTTTATTTATTAGGTGTTGTATTCTCAGTACAGGAGATGACACAACAGATTTAGCTGTGAAAATAGTTAGGCAGGAACTTACTTCAGCCTTCTGTGCTCGGCCAGGGCGTCTTCAAAGGCTGCAAGGAGTGAAAAGGTTTTAGGGAAGGTTGCCATTTATTTCCTTTTAGTAGATTTACCATAATGCAGCAGTGTTGGAGTTACAGATGTTTGTGTACATAAATATGTGCAACTGCCCTCTGGACAGCACTTCTAACTACTGTAAGGAAAAGAATCTATATACTACTGAAATAAGGGGGAGCTGGTACTTCAAGTCCAGAGGAGGGAAAAAAAACCCCAACTTGGAACAATTTTGGCAAAGTCTTTGTAAACCTGAAGCCACATTTTCTTTTCCAAGCTGCCACCCGTGAGCTCTGTTGGCCCGTGGAGGAATCGGACCCCTCCTGGGAGCAGCTGCCCTCCCACTGATCCTTTCCACAGCAGGCAGCAAGGACCCTGAGAGGCTTCGGTCCTTTCACTGCCCACTCCTCCTCTCCCTGTGTTGCCTCTGACTTCTCTGGGCCCTTCACTGCTTTTCTTAACCTGATTTCCTAGCGTGCTGTCATGGAACTGTGGCTCCAGCTCAAATAAAGGCGAGAGGAATCACTGCTCATGATATGAAGGAATCTTGGAAAGCAGCTCAGGCCCATCTCCAGTGTTGTCTGACACAGCCTACCTTGTCCAGACAAGTCAGTTGACAGTTTGTGAGAGTTGTTCCCATCAAATAACTCCAGGGTGTATTTTCCCTTATCTGCATCTGTTGGGTTCAGTATGTGAAGCCAGACCTGATTCATTGTGCTCCCAGCTTTCAGTCTGTCACGGCTTTCCAGTTTTTTCTCCCTAAGTAAACAAATGATATAATTTCAACAGTATTCAGTAGAGCTGTATAAATTAGAGTGCTGATTTTATTTATTTTTTTTTTAGACTGGTTAGAATGAGAGAATGGGAGTCAGGACCCCACTGTTAATTTTGTGGAGAGTTACGTACTCGGTCACTCTAGAAAACCTCCCGGGGCATCTAGCTGTGCTTTTAGGCACTTTGCCAAAGCTCTACAAACTCTACAAAAGACCTCTTAGTTCATATTTAGGAGATTAAATAGGACTCAGATGATGAATATTTGTGTTTAGCCCTTAAAAGTTGTTAAAAACTGACCTCCTCATATACACGGGTAGGTGGCATCTAATAAACCACCGTTTCTCCATTTGATGAAGGCATTACAAGGCTAAATTAGCTGGTGTTTGGAAAGAATTTTACAGTGTTTGGGAATATTTATTATTCAGAGGAGGGGAATAGGGTGGTTTAGAAAAGTGCAAAGTAGTAGAAATGGAGAATTTGAAAAAAACTCAACAACTTCTTTTCGTGTCTGTAGCCGAGGTGACTGTAACCGAGTAGTACCTGAAATGCATCATCATTATTCTGGTGTAGATGATCACTTGTAAATATTTATGCAGTGCTAAATAAAAATAAGATGACTGCTTATTTTGGAATTCCCAGGCGTGTTTCAGGATGCAGAGTGAACTGAGGTTTTCAGCCCTTACTCAGAGCAATCTACCATTGCCTTAAAAAGCTACCGGCTGAGGCGCAGCGTCTTTACTGTGGATAGTAAAGTTACAAGCAGCGATACTCCAGAAGCCTTGCAAGTATCTTGTGGGAACTCACTTGTGATACCAAGTTGTTCTCATGTAGTCTGTGTAGTACTTCACATCCGTGTAGATTTTGAGGCCTTCTTCAGTGGGCTGAATTTTCAGAGGTGTAGCAGAAAGAGCTGATGGTATAATGAGAGAATTAATTGAGGAGCACGTACAAGAATTTGCAGTTTGACATGTTACACAAAGAAAATCCCAAGCAACCTGTTCACGTCTCTCCCCGGAGCAAGGGGCTAGCTGCAAGCTGGATGGTGTTCTACCTCTTGAGGACCCTGGATTTTTTAGCCAGCAGCCAGTAGAAAAATGTCAGTGTCTCTCCTAGAGATCTGGTATCTGGAATAGACACCTCAGATAGAAATAGTACAACTTGCCCAAATTCACCTAGCAAGGGATGTGACAGAGCAGGCTGCTGGCACGTAAAGGTTACAGAATTCATTTGTAAGTGCAGAGGGTTTTACGTCCTTGGGTTTTTTTACTGACCATCCTCCGTTCAAAGGTACTCGTAACTCCGAAGGAATAGTAAAGGGGTGGTGTTGTGCTTGATCCAAACCCAGGGAGAGCCCCTGAGCAGTTTGCTCTGATCGTGGCCCCCCCACCTTTCCCCGCTGCCGCTATTACTGTGTCAGCTGCTGAGGGGATGACATACCACTGATCCTACACAGCTCCTTCAGCAGGTCTTCAAAGGCTGCAAAGACAGAAAGATTTAAGTGTCTATAAATCCAATACCTAGCAAATCACAGCCAAGGTACTGACTGAATTCCATCATGTTTAGAATGTATTGTGTTGAGTCGCTGTTGTCTTTTTCCATTCCGAAGCTTACTGGGAGTGGAGTTTGTGCTACTGACTCATTTATTTTTAGATGCCGGGCATTTCTTACTAAATTTAGATGCTTCTATCTTCCTTAGCACTCAATGTGTGCAACAGACTGTCTCACAGAAAGCAGATTTATCTGTCATGTTTAAATGATGGATTCCAGATGTCAGGGTAGGATTTAATCTCGGGAAGCAGAATCTTCTGTCTGATGCTGAGTTGAAGTGACTAAAACGTTACTGAGCTTTTACTTGTGGTGCTTGACAGAATTTCTAATGTGGTCACAGCTCGATAAATGACTATATATGTAAATGACCTGAGAATGTCTCAACTGCATATTTATTTTTCAATTTCCAAAGCACATTCAGAACAGTGAAAAGTGAAGCGGGAATCTGCGGTAGCGTGTAATTGTTTTTCCATCTGGTGTTGTCTTTCACATCTATTCAGTCATTGTAATTCAGCCTAGAATTGTTTTCACTGGTGGGGGATGCAGAGTGGAAATGAAAGTTTGTTCTCCCGATGCTTCCAAGGAGTGCAAACTGGTCTGTGGATTATCAAATGAAGTATGGTATGGACAGATGCAAAACAAAAGCTCTGAGATCAGCTATAAAGGGGACTTATTCTGTTCATTGGCCTCTGTCTAACTCCTGCAGAAGAAGAGGCTGATTTACAGAGTGCATTTTATGACTCCAGTCTCATGTGAAATACTTGTGAGTTTTAAATGATCAGCACACACACACACACACACACATATATATGTGCTGTACTAGATCAGGTAACTCTTTCAATTTGATCAGTAACTGCTTCTGCAGGTTTTAATCCCTACAGAAGCACT
Organism: Megaceryle torquata; assembly: GCA_024611175.1. Classification (NCBI taxonomy): domain Eukaryota; kingdom Metazoa; phylum Chordata; class Aves; order Coraciiformes; family Cerylidae; genus Megaceryle; species Megaceryle torquata. Next base: position 118,015 of record JANIJG010001924.1, on the reverse strand, counting down.
TTGGCACTATGGTAATTAACAACGAGGTACAAAGTTAGAACACTGGGTGTTAAACCCAGAATTGACCCCAGGCAGGGGTGTGAATGTGTATTACCACCTGATACAAGGTTCTCTTACCTCCTTTTGTGAGATCAAGTTGGGTGTAGTCCTCTCCTCGATCATCTGAAACAAGTGCTTTGTATTGGCCCTCCTCAGCTTTGGTTATCTAGCAAATGCATATGTACATAAGCAATATTTGTTAAAAAAAACAAAAACAAAACCAAATCCAAACCCCAAGGACACACCCCAGCAGAAATTTTCATGTTTCAATGAAATAGAGCAGGATTTGGAAAAGGGGAAAAGCTGAGATTTTCCTCTTGCCTCCCAGTGAATTTGGCTGGATGAATGAGCTGGGAGGGAAAAAAAGAGGCCTTTTGCCCCAGAACATCTTTTGAAAGGTTACAGAATCACTGAACGACAGAATGTTAGGGGTTGGAAGGGACCTTGAAAGATCATCCACTTGTTTGCTATAGGAGATTCGTCTGTTTGAAATGAAGATGAAAAATCAAACCCAGACAAGATTCAAATTAGCCACTCAGAGACTGCACTGAAACTCCAACTGTGCCATCAATCTCATTCTTCTGCTGTATCTTCTCTGAGGCAGAGTTAAGGTTACAAGGGGCACTATATCAGCTTGTCTGGCCTTCTCTATAGGTCAAGCCATAAAATTTTATTCTGTTACTTCTGTAATGAGCTCAGTAAATTATTTTTTTTGTTACTAAAGTTCATCTCCAGAATAGGCAGCCAGTCCCGAGCAGCAGATCTGAAAAGCCCACGCTTTTTAGCCACTCGGGACATCTTAAACCCACCTTTATAACCATTTCCTTTCTAACCCAGATCTTTCTGACTCTGTTAAATGATTTCTTCTTTTGTGCTGTTCTCAGCGTTTGTTCCTCTACTCTGACTTTGTGGCACTACCCAAACCACAGACAGAATGTTCCTAAGATCAATCCGTATGTTCTGCATTTTCACATGGTCACCAAAGTCACTCTGAGTGTTGGATGCTTTTTACCTTCTTAATACAAAGAGTTCCCATCCCAGTCTGGGGATCAAACACGCCACCTGCTCGTGCCTTCTTGTTGAAGAACCACTGGAAGCTGGTGTCCTTTCTCAGGTTTGCTGCCTGTTTAAAGTCAACATTTACAAGTCAAGGTCCCAAATGCATTTTAGTTCTGAACGCCTGGATGTCCTTCTAATAGGAAACATCACTTCCACTGGAGGATTGCTTAGAAACTTTATTAAACTTTCTACCCAAGATGTACTATCTTTTAGCTTTCATTGGTCTGCAGATAAGCATTTGGATGAGCACTCTTCATACCCTTCCCTTAAAATTCACATGTAAAATGTAATGCTAAAGGCATTCAGACTATGCAGTCGCATCCTATAGTTGTGTGTACCTTGCAGGTAAGGAGCACTTCACAGTTCTCAGTAACCTTCCATTTCAAGTTCTCTATAAAATGTGGACCTATAAAAGAAAATAAATGTCTTCTGCAATTACTACTGCAGCTCTCAAGTGTTACCTACAGAAATGCCTCCATCTAGAGGCGAGTCCCTGCAGGGAACAGGCACCACGGTTCAGAGCATGCCATTATTGCTGCGGTTGTAATGCCCTTGGGAACCGTGTCTTTGGGGAGGAATCCTATCTCAAAATGCACTTACTGGTGCTGCTTGACCAGGCCTTGGTGACTCTGCTTTGCATCAAGGCAGTGTAGGAGCTGATAGGTATTTCCCAGGTCAATTGCAATAGAACAGAAAAGCCATATACTCTCTGATTTTCTTCCTGCTTCTGGGAGGGTAAACTGGGGGACAGATAACTTTTTATACTCTTTCATCATATATTAAGCATCTCTGAAGACAGGAGACTGGACCTACAGTCTAACGTGGTATCACAGTTGTTATTAAGTGATTATTTTTATCCCTGCTAGCAGAGGATCACCTTCCCAGTCGTATTTTCTCTCTGAAATGGTTTTATGCATTTCCTTACTCGTGAATATATGATGGGGGCTAAGAGGAAAGTGGGACACATGGTTCTTTTAGAACTTCAGCAGAGAATCCTGTTTTCTAGGAGGAAAGTGAGTGGATCCTAGTTACACAGTATATGTGCAGCTTGGACAGTGGTCAGAATTCAGCACGGATGCAGCAGATTTATACTAAGGATTGTGTGTGGCTAGCGTGGGTAAAACGATTTAAATACATTATTTTGATTTTTAAGAGCAGGGCAGAGTATCTTAAAATAAAGAATCTTATCCTAGTCAATCAGTTTAAATATTACACTTAAAAAAAAGATGATAAGGAGAAGTATTTCGAGCAGTCAGTGAAATAGCTTTGCTATGCTGTTGGCATAGGTCTGGCAAATCATCACCCTTCAGCTCATCTTACCCTGCTTTTTCTTCCATTCTCTCCGTTTTGCATCAGCCTCCTCTGCAACTTTAGCAAAACCTGTGGGAACAGCAATGCTCAAAGTCAACAAACTCCCTGCTACTTCTCAGTGTAACTCTTCAGAAGTTTCTGGTCACAAAAGGTGCTGTCATCAGCGATGTGATGTTTGTCCATGAGACATCTCTGGCACATGGGTTACCTCCAGTGCCTGCTGAACAGATTAGTTGCCATCATTCTTTAGTTGTACTGGTTGCTCAGAACCTAACATTTACTTTTATTAAAACAAAAGAGTCTATGAACAAGTGACCATTAAGGGAATTAAACTGGAGTTTTGACTGTACAAAAAGGTAGGCTAGAAACCCTGAATCTGAAATCTTCACAAGGTAAGAAACAGAGAAGAAGGTGGAGAGCATAGAATTTACCTCTGTTTTAGACAACCTCATGTAACTCCAGTTATCTCTACTTCCTTCCTTGTCGGTGGTAAGAAAAATGGGCCCTTTCAGACCACAACTCATCCAACTGATTTTATAGATTTTATATTCAGCACTTAGCATGTGCTGAATCCTTCTGTAAAACTGCCTGTTTCTCCCCACCGCTTGTGAAGGCAGTCAAGTAAACTTGACATTTTATAGACACTTTCATTTAAAAAGTTTGGGAACTTGAGCAGGCCACTTGAAAGCAAACTGTGAGAATTGAAAATAGAGACAGACACTCTATGGGGAAGTATATGAATGAGAACCTTGTTACTTTCTATTTTTAATTAACTAAAAAAGCCTCTCTGTACTGGCATATACAAGGACCCGTGTGTTCCGTGTTCAGCTTGCTTTGCTGCTTGAACTTGCCCTCCAGTACAGTTGACACTGGTTTCTCTATTGCATTCATGTTAATGGAATTAACCATCTGTTAAATACATGGAGTTTCCAACCTGATCCTGTCCTGAGATAAATGTCTACGTGTAATAACCCAACATACAGATTAGTGCCAAAACGCCGACAGTTCGCCATTGCAAGGTAATCTGCAAAACACTGGAAAAAAATAACTAAGCATTTCACAAGGACACTGTTTATAAGACCAAAAGCTTCAATTTACGTTAAAGAGAAATGGAGATCATTTCTTACATGATTCCTGGACTTTATATGTGTGCTGAAATAGGTGTTCTCCCCGTTCACACTGTGCCGTTATAACAGTCGGAAATACTCTGGGGCCTTAAGTGCCTAGAAAACTTTCCACTGAGCATGGCAGGCTATATTTGATCCTAAATTTCCACTTACATTCATCCACAAGAGCTAGGGTGAATTGATTTTTAGCTTTTCCATCTTGCAGCTGGGCTGTGTACATTCCTTTATCATCAGCACAGAAATTCTGGATTATCAGTTCCACGAGACCTTTTTCTCTGACAAAGTTTATTTTATGTGTCTGTGTAAAATCAAAAGAAATTAAATAAATAAATAAATAAATGAAATATGATAAACTGAATAGTTTTTCCATGGCAGAACTGTTCCAAGTTCAGATCCTGGCACAGCATCTCCTGCAGCACTCAAACATTACAGTCCTTTTCTGTGTGTATCCTTACACACTTCTCTCATCTTACCGGAGCCATGAAGCCAATGTGCTCTGCTGTTCTGTATTCCTGGACTCATCTAGTAGTTATTTCTGTACGTAGGTATAGTAAAATTCCAGCAGAAACTTTTTTTTTTCTGGGAGAAAGTTTCTGGTAAAACCACATTCTTTTTTTTTTCTTGGCTATTACGGGCTCTTCGGGTTACCAGAATCCATATGATTTTTAGTCTAATAAAAGTGTTGCACTTAATTACACATGGGTGGGGTGTAATTGCATATCTGGGCAATGATGAGTAATATTGCCAGCCTCTTGACATCATGCAAGGACTGCTGCACCTTTTAAACATACAGCCAGAAACCTCTCGGATGCCTGAATATCATCCTCCTGCCTTACTGCCTTGTTTGCTCTAAGCAAATATTACCATTACAAAGAGCAAGACCATGTCAGATCTCCAGTGTAGAAAAGACAGTTCTTAGAATAGACAAACACTTCCATAAATTTGCTACACTTGGCTTTAAAAAACCCCAGCATCCCAATAACAGTTCTGAAATTCTTTGGCCTCATCCTCTCCCTTTGTTCTGTCTGTTCTTTGTTGTTATCTTGGCACCGCTACGCTGCATTTAACTGTCAGGAGGGTGATTTATGCTGTTCTTCATTTGCAACTGTTCTCCCCTCTGGTCCTGTCATTCCAAATACTTTTTAAATGTTATAATATTAACTTGATAGGGGAAGACAAGACAGAGGCTAGAACAGTTTTTGAAATGTATCAGAAGGTTGGAGAGCACTGTAACACATGATGCAGTGTCATTTCCAGTGCCTCAGACTGAGAAATAAATCACTTTTCATCTGCTCTTCGAATTCATGAGATTTATCTGTATTCAGTTCAGAGGGATAGGGTGGAAAGCCTGCAGCTCTGCCTGGTGTCATTGTGAGAGCTGGTGTTTCTTCAGCATCCACTGAAATGAATTGAGCATCCAAGACCAAGCTCTGTCCTGCAGCTGTGGCATCTGTAGTATCAGATGAGTTACACGTGGCTGAGATTTGTTCTCAGAAAATTCCCCTATAAAAGGGCAATCTCTGCTGCGACGGGATTGTCAGAGGAGGCCTCTCGGGAGGGGGTGGATGACAGGGTAACAGGAGAGCTGGAGAAGGAGGGGACGTTCTCTGAGCCAGAGCACTGCCTTGAACTAACAGTGGCAGCCCTGCAGCCTTGCTCGAGACTAGGGCTGGACGGCTTGAGACTCAGACAGATTGGCTTTCTCTTCAGGCATGGTGGAAACCTGAGCCCTAGAGCCTTCCGAAAACACACATCAAAATATCTGATGGGAATTTAGAAAACTGGGAATGTGCCTGTTTGCTCTATCTCCCTGTTCAGCAGTGGGGAAAGTAGGTTGGAATTCAAACCAACCCAACCCGCCCGTACCGGAGTACTCGTGAGCTCCTTGTCATTGAAGATTAAATGCAGCTCTGCATTTGGTGACAGCTTTTCAACCTCCAACCACAGTCGCACTTCTCCTTTCTCCAGAACATCGATGTTCCATCCAGATATCAGCTTGATCACTGGAAAACAGAGAGAACCACGAGGGGGAATTCATGGCAAACCACAGCACTGGGCTCTGCCAGGTTTATGACAGGGTTCCCCTTTCAGGGTCTGTAGTGGCAACTGGTTCAACTTACGTGGGTTCCTGATTTCATGGCTACGTTTCAATAACTTGTCCAGATCTGAAATGTAAAGAACAAGCCATTTAGATTAGTACAACTAGGCCAAAACAAATTCTTGCTATCAATTTAATTTAATTTGTTAATGACCTTTATTTATGTCAAGAAGATAATACGTGCAAAATATCTCAGAGTGGGGAGGACGAGAAAAGGTTGAGAAGATAATTCTGAATTGCATCTGAGTAAAATGTTGGTTGTATCAATTCAAGAAATGTGTTCAAGAAGTTTGAAATCCCTGTGATGCTGTGGCTGTGGGTGAAATCTGAACTGCAATGGAAAATGACCTTCCAGGAGCATGGAAGCTTTTCTTAGGGGACTGTAAAAGAAACTGTCCTTAAGCCTTCAAGGAATGGGAAACATCTTTCTAATGATGCCACTGTCATTAAGTGATGTCAGTCACTTACTATTCCTCTGCAAGAAACTTTCCTCTAAACATCTAATAATAGAAAATGATGGCACATTAGATTATTCTCTTGTCAATTAATAGCTTTTACCTTCTTTTGTTAAAGTGCAGCTGGCAGAGATATCTTCGTCTACATCTGTGACCTCCACTGAGTATATACCCAGATCCTTTTCTGATGGGTCTTTCAGCTTAAGCTTAGATCTTAGAAAGAAAAATAATAAAAATGGTATTTTCCTCAAAATTTGTGCCTGTAACAGAACACACTACATTTGATACACCCAGACCAACAAATCCAGCCCTCGTTGTCATTTATAGATACGATGCTCGGGAGGGAGGCAAAAACATTAGCAGTGTGATGGCTGATGCTTCCCTTTTGTCACCTGGAGACTGCACTGAATGCCCCATTTCATGGACACCAGAGCTGAGAATCTGGGGCAAGAGATCTGCAGTTCAGTAGTCTACTGAATATTGAAGGGAGAGGGGAACATTTGGCTTCACATTTTTCTCAGTGTTTAATGTGTTCTTTCTGCGAAAGAAAGGCAGTTAACTTCCTCAGCGTGCATTGGATACTCACTTATTGCCTTGCTCTTCAGTCTGAACTCTGTCAGCAGCTGGTGGTCCTTCATAGTCCTTTGACCAGAGAAATTCAGAGTCATCATTCTTTTCAGGAGCTTCAAAAGCCATATAAATGAAACCCTCTTCATCGACCCCAAGTTCAATTTCATTTGTGCCTGTATGAGCAAAAAAACCCACAAAACATTCCTTACCTAAACAGATCAGGGCTCAGCTTGTGGGCATCTAACTTGACAAGAAAAAAAAAGAAAAAGCCCAAAGTATACAGCTAGGGTAAATTAATTTGGGCAGCTTGATTTGCTACTCTTTACTGTGCCTGAGGTTCTTCCTTGCTATGAAACACGTAGCTGGTACTTTCGAAAGCCATTTACTGGAATCATTGCAGTATTTGCAGACTGATGTGATCTCATCGCTTTTAGTTTCGTACCAGGTTTGGTTTTAGCCACCACAGGATCCGAGGGGAGTGAAGGGGGTCCAATTCCAGCCTTGTTCAGAGCTCTTACTCGGAAAATATAGCACTTCTCTGTCTCCAGATCTGAAACCTGCAGGAAACAATGACAGGAATTAATGTGAGACTAAACGAGTAGCAACACATGACTAGTGAGTGCACATACAGACCTTCATATGAGTGGTGCCTATGGCCTGCTTATTTATTTGTTTCCACTCCTCTGACCCTTCTTCACACACATCTACGTGATACCCCGTGACTGGACCTGCTCCCGTGTACAGTGGTGCTTCCCAGTGTAGCTTGAGGGATGAGTCTCTCACTTCAGTGCACTTCACATCATAAGGAGGGCCTGGTCAAAGAGGAGGAGGCTGTCAAACAGTGGCAGTAAAAAATGCAACAGGGTGTACCCGTTTGAGTTTGAGATCAGAACACAGAGTTTTAAGATAACAAGCGGATAGTGGGTGCATAGATGTTTTCTGTGCTAATCACCTATAGAGGTAGGTTCTAGAAGAAAGCCTACATCTGCAGCTTAATGTTGTTTACTTTGGTGTAATAGACAGAGAGGTAAAGATGTTAGATCCAGATTCTTAATGATCTGGGAACAATACTATGAAAAACACCCAGGTGCTGTATCTGGCTACTGCAGAAATAGGATCCCGCCTCTCAATCGGAACCTCCCCAGAAGTGTTTGGGTGCTCTGCTGTACGGGGAGCCACCTGTATACAGACCTAGAGCTTTCCTAAGTGCCTTGGATTCACAGAAGAGCGAGGAGATAACCCGGTATACCTGGGAACAGTTTTCTGGCTGCTGTTTTCACATGAGAGATACCTGGTTCTGGCATTGTCCATTCCTCACACTTGAACAAGTCACTGGGTTCTGATAGTTCCCCGACACCAGCCACGTTCACTGCACAGGCACGGAATTGGTACAGGTGACCTTTCTCAAGGTTGCTGACCTTGGGGTTCAGAAGTGCAGACAGATTATCAGTGCAGCCCTTCGTGGTCATAGTCTTGTGAGGGCAGGAAGAGAGGGGTGAAAAACCAGCCCACCCCTTGTTACAGTTACATTTCCCACTAGCTTAAAGAAGGACAATACTGTATCTGAAATGAATACCGTGTAGACTCGTTGAGGAATTGGCTGAGTATTGACTTCGTGCCAGTCCAGTTCAGAAGTATCGTGCTGATCTAGAAAATAACCCAGGATCTTCGTTCCTCCCTTGCGCTTTGGGGGTTTCCAGCCGATGGTCATTTCAGCCTTTCCACAGCTGAGAAGAACAAACCCATGCGGTGCCGATGGACAAGCTGTGCAGCAAAGGGAGAGAGAAAAGGCGGGGTTTGGATCCAGGGATTGGGAAAAGAGGTGTAGCTATGGGATTTTTATTTATTTATTATTTCCTCAGCTGACTGGGCTGAGGAAATCTCTGTGTGCTCAATCTAGATGTGATTCTGTCTGCATTCAGGCCCCCTAATACCTCTTCTGCAGTGTAAAATTATTTGAAAAGGATCGGGTTCTTATTTGGAAGCCACAGCGAAAGTCACGGATGTGTCCCGGGATGTTTCTTGCGGGTTGCTTTATGGTTTGTCTGACAGAGAAGATGGAAGCAGTGGGTCGATAAAATGGAGAAGGTGGAGAGTTAGATACTGGGTGATGTGGTTGGTAGGATTTTGTAATTGCCCTGGAGAAATCCACAATGCTGATTGCAAGATAGCAGCATAATTGAGCTCTTAAAATGGTCACTTGTACCAGTTCCAAATTAATACTGAGACCCTGCTAAGTCAAAATGCTAATTAACTCTGTCCACCCTCGACAAGTACAACTGATGACAGAAGCTGCAGGGTACAAGGAAATGAGTTCCCTGCTGCTTTGCTCTGTGTCTGCTCAACATTATTACCACTGCCTGTAACAATGGCTGTGCACGATAGATAGGTTTCCGGGGCATTTGATTTGTGTGTGTATGTGCATCTCTATGTTCCTACTTACCTATGGCTGGCCGTACAACGATAGGATCTGTTTCTGGTGAGCTCTCACTTAGTCCTGCCTCGCTGACAGATTTCACACAAAAGACATATTCTTTTCCAGGCTGCAGCCCAGGAACAGTAAATCTAGGGGAGTGAATTAATATGTTTGAGTGTTCGAAGCACAGATAAACAGTCCTTTGAACAGACAGCAATACATTTTAACCAGGCATTGTTACTTACAACATCATTACTGGCCATTGCAAATTAAACTGCACCGTGGCACATAAAATAGCTGTTAATAAATCAGGCAGTAAGGGCAGACTGACAGAGGTGTCACACTGCTGCCTGCCGTTGGTGGTTGAATAAATAGGACTTTTGAATGGACTTTTTCTGCTTGACATGTGACCCCCCCTCAGCTAGAGAGGTCTTCTAAATGGTGTGGATGAGTGACACTACTGGAAAGCAAGCTGAAAAATGGAATGTGGTTCTACTGGTGCCACAAGGTGTATCTACCTTCTGAGGAGACACACGGAGGCTTTGCTGTCTGCCTTTGGATGTCAAAGTGAGACTTGGAGTAATGTTTAATTCTGAAAGAGGGCGTGGTGGTTGTGTCCCTCCAGCCTGGGTGTGTGTGGTGAGGGAAGTCCTTTATCTGAAATACTACCCTAGCCACAAGCAGAGGAATCTCAGTTGTCACCCTCAGTGGGGTATAAGAGCTGAACTCACTCGTTGCATGGCACGGGCTTGTTGTTGACAGTTTGCCATTCTTCTGCCCCGGTCTCCCGGCAGTATATGTAGTAGCCAAGAGGCTCCAGACCATCCTTTAACTTATCCCACTGCAAAACAACAGATGTGTTGGTGTCTCTGAAAGCTAAAACCTGAGATGGTGGAGGCAGAGTAGCTAAAAAAAAGAAAAAGCACAGAGAAAAATAGAAGGGGTTAAAATTTAGAAATGCAAAACTTACAAGTGAGATGGGCTGTTTGATTTGTTCACCTTTTCCAGAGCACCACTTCTAAAGGAGAGCAGAATACTGTGGACATTGTCTGTATTGTTCTGTTTGGCTTTGCCATCTCTCCTGCTCCTCTCCCTCCCAGCCCGTGGATTCTGCAGTTTCACCTCCTGAACCTTCTCTGGAGGCTCGTATAGTAACTCTCATTAACTCCCCCATGAAATGGGACCTGCTTCACTCTTGGGGAAAAAAGGACAATATGAATGAACACGGGGGCAGCTTCAGTAAGGGAGAATACAGCAAAATAAAGAGTGAGTGCTCATCTCCCTGCATAGGGGAAACACGGGCACGAGCTTTTGCACCTCTTACTGTTGTCAGCTCAGTATGGGTAGAAAACAAAGCAAATCAGCCCTGTGAAGGCTGCTGTTCTGCCTGCAGCCCCAGAAACAGGCTGCCTCAGCAGTCTGTCATTCCTTCCAGTCCTGCTCTTTGGAACTGCTCTCTTGCACGGTGCTGGAATCATATTTGGATTAAACACAGGCTTCAACTGTTTCTTCTTTTATTAAATGTAATTCCCTCATCTTTGCTTGGTTAGATTTACGCTGTACTGACCAACTGCAAAGTAATTAAACAAGGATTTAAGGCTTTAAGAGATTTCCTGATATCAAAGCAACTGCCATGTAATCACATACCATGAAGTTGAAAGGCAAGGAGGGGCAGGGGGAACCCACACGTTACTTTCCCAGCACAGCTCCTTTTCCATATCCTTAGTGTAGAGCATATTAATGACATAATTACCCAGTTTCTCTCCAGCAGTGACAGGCTCACTGGGCAGGGATGGCTCACTGATCCCGTGCTTGTTAGCAGATCGCACGCGGAAGCGGTATGATTTCCCTTTAACGAGATCAAAGAGTGCAAATCTTGGGGAATTAACCGGCGTCCCCGGATTAACCATTTGCCAGGAGTCGCTGCCGACAATCGACTGCAACAGAAAAGGTGATGATTTACAAATCTTGATGTAACTCAAGCTTAAAACCCTTCCTGAGCAATAACGAAGCCGATCTTTACAGGACAGTGGTTTAAAAATCAAACAAAAGACCAAACCAGAACTGTAGAAGGTGTATTTCTTGTCGATCCACCAAAACTGCCTTGGCAACGGAGGGCCCCTTTGCGGCAGAAGTGGTTTGGCAGGTGGGAAATGAGGATGTAGGAAAGGAGACTGGCAGAAGACAACTGCTTAACCAGCAAAATGATTAGTGAGGAGCAGGAAAGTGAACTGTTGTGCAGTTCTTCACAGCTTTTCCGCACTTCAGGGCCCAAAGGGCAGGGTCAGTCATGCTGTTAAAACTCTCCTACTGTTCTGTGGTGTAAAACTCACTTGTTTATTCTTTGTTAATCATTACTACTTGAGTTGGTGTCAAGCTCAAGTAAACTGAGGAGCTGGAGAGAGGCTGAGCAAGCCATTTTTGAGCTGTAGTTCTCCAGTTACTGACCCAGTGAATAGCCTTGCCCGGGCTTGTAGACCCTCTGAGATAGCAGTGATTCTGTTCTGCAATTTCCCTTCTGTGTGATATTATTTTCTTACCTGTTCCACATAGTAAGTCAGTGGCTCTCTGCCTCTTGGCTCTGGTTCGTCCCAGGCCAAAGCCACATAATCTTCTCTGACCTCACTGGCATGAACATTGGTAGGTGGTAAAGGGATTTTAATATGTCCTATGGGAAGGGAAAAAATCCTCTTTTACAGTGGGTTACATTTTCCTACTATAAAGCAAGATTCTTCAATATAAAGGAGTAGATTCAAACCCTTTGGGGACATAGAGGCAAACCAAGATTATTATAAGAAGCTGTGCTGTTTAGGTTGGTTTCTGCTCCTCGTGCAGCTTACAATGACCTTTCACCATATATTTTCCCAAGTGTGTTTTCTCCAGAGCCTTGTTATTCCAGATCTCATTGTTGTAGAACAAGCATTCCTCTCTGAGAGGATCACTGTATCCATTTGAACTTACCTTCCAGGTCATCCTTGAAAATGTCTATCGTCCTGCCTTCGTCGTACGGAATAACTGTAACGTCAAACAGGGCAGTGTTATCCACAAAGAGAAGGAGCTTGGGGCTCCTCCAGAAAGACAGAGCCCAAGACTGTGTCATTTTGTCACTAGATACATCGCACTACGCGTACAATGGAATGTTGTAACCGGTATTTTGATCAGGACAGGACTAAGGTGGGTTCAGCCAGGGCACAGCTCTGCAGTTTGTTGCAGCGATATTTGTGAGAAGGGGGAGAATCTGGACAAACCTCATTCGGTTATAGCTGCGGCCTCACCTTGTGCCTAAGGGGCGAATTCTCCTGGCTTTAGTACAAACCTGTCACTCTCTTCTCCTTGCGGGGGTCGTACGTTGTAACTGGATCGCTGGTTTTCGAGGGGTGACTGATGCCCTCTTTATTGACAGCCTTTACTCGGAACTGGTAAGTCTGTCCTTCAGCAAGGCCCAAGACAGGGTATCTGCAGGTTTTCACAGGCTTGGCATTGCACGGGACCCAGTCCTCTGACCCGGCGACACACCTGAGATGAAACAGCCCGTGGAGCTCCTTTGTGGTTTTTCCACAACATGGTCTTGAGTTTTTTTAGCTCAAAGATGATTAACAGACAGACCTTTCAATGTAGTATCCCAGGATTGGACTTCCTCCATTATCGCTGGGTGCTACCCAGGAAAGAATCAAACAGTCTTTATTTACATCGTGGCATTTCACACCGAGTGGGGATCCGGGTGCACCAGCTGTTCCTGCTGCAGCATCTATAGAAACACCAAGTGACAGTGGTTAGGGATTTTTCTTCTCTGTACTGGATTTTTCATTCAGTAGTTTAATTTTGAGTGTCTAAAGGCCTCCACCCCAGTAATACAAGTCATATTTTCTAATACCTAAATCACTCCTGAAAGTGAGATTTGGACATTTTGATAGTTGTACCCATGTGCAAAACCCAGAGATGTTCTTTTGGGTGTGAGGTTGTGATTCCTTCACACCAAGGTATTAGGAAAGGAGCTTTTGTTCCGGATTGAATCCTGCTTATACCTCTAACAAACACATAAGTGGTCTGCTCTTTATATCCATCCAGGGTGGGGATGCGGATAGTGTAGAATCCCTCATCTTCTTTGTAAGCACATGACACTGTCAGAGAAGCCTCCTGGTCTTGGTACTTTAGTTCCCGACATTCAGAGTTCTGCAGCAGCTCACCTGTGAAGCACAAGAAGGGTTAAAGCAACTCCACCTCTGTTCCCTTTGCACGTAAATGCCGAGCTAAAAAGCATGGTCCTTGTCCTGAAGAGCTTGCAGTAAAGAAAGAGCAATAAAATGCAGCTTCAGAGGAATTAGTGAGTAGAAGGTACTCTCCACTCCAAGTAACTGGATGCTCTGGAGTCTGCCAGCTCTAGCTGAGAACACATTCCCACTCAGCATGCAAGACCTTCTGTTGCCGTGGTCCTCAAACCCAAGAAAACATAGTAATTAAATAATAATGTCTGTAGGTCTAGAGGAGCTGAGAGCAGCTCAAGAATCCCCAGTTCTAATTCTCTTGTGTGAACATTAGATCACGGCTGTGGATTTAAATGGTCTGGTCATACAGGTACATATAGGATATAAACTTAGCTGTTGCATACAAACCATCTCTGAACCAGGTAATGTCTCGTTGGTGTTCAAGTAAATCAGAAGAGAAGTAACAGGAGAGGGTGAAAGGCTCCTTTTCTCTTGAAAATAAGGGTTTCAGTGGAAAAGCAAAATCTGCCTCCCTGGCCATAAGGGATCCTATGAAATAAGAGTAAAGGTCAGCATGATAAAGAGCCTTCCCAGAGCCTTCCTCCTTGTAGTATTTTTATTATCATATCTTTCGAGTGGTACCCGAGCCCTGCACTGTCAACGTGCAGCCAGGCTAATAGGAAAAACTACAGCTCAGGAAGAAAAGAGTCAAATTGCTTCGAGCTATAAAAATAAAAGAAATAATAACAGCAGCAATCATTTACTCACTTCTGTATATTTCTGAATCAAATCCTGACTCCTTTCCATAATATTCTATAAGACAAGAAGAAAATGCAGTTAGCAAATCTCATGCCAGTGCTTATATTCCCCTCAAAGACATACAGTGATGCTCAGCAAACGATGCTTTTCTCTCAGACCAGCTTTTAATGTGAACCTTCCCAGTGTCACAAAGTGTGGCGGTAGCAAAGCTCACTCCTAAGCGGAAGACGAGGGCTGAGTGTTAATAGCTGAAGAGGGAAGAAGCAGAAAGCACAAGAGGCAAAGAGCAGCCTCAGCCCAGGTTCTGTGAGACCCTCAGTGATGGGTGAACTTCTGCTGTAGGAACCACAGATCCCAGAGACCCTCCCCTGGCATCAAGGGCATTCCAGACAGCGTGGGGCCAGGAGGGGAGATGCCATCGGCCTGCCTGGGGGATGAGGAATGTTTCCAGTGGAGGCAGGATTAAGGCTTTGGTGCAGTCTCTATTTTCAGAATGTTAAATGCAAATGGCAAAAGGAAGCATCGTGTTACTGGGATGGCATCAGGCAGGGGCAGGGGAGAAGGGGCAGCGTGGGCCTCTCGCCCGCAGGCACAAAGAACAATCTCCCGCAAGCTGTTTGAAGTGGGGGCTGACGAAGGACAGTTTAATTAGGCACTTAGAGGTGAGGAGAGCAGGCTCATCCAAGGTTTGCTGATAGACCACGTCCTGTATTCTATCATCATGCCAAAGATTCTGATCCCAGAGATTCTGACGGGAGTTGGGAGGGGTATGTGATTATTGCCATGGAATCCTTTCCTCAGACAGCTGCTTCTGCTCTATGGCAAAGGCCCAGTTCCTGCGTTCTGGACATACTGGGGGAACCTTTGTAGAAGAGAAGCCTTGCCCACCTGGTAACTTCTGCTGCATTTCTGCACTAGGGTAAGGGCAATTCAGAAACCTGGGAGGGCTTGCAAATCAAGGTTTTCTGGGCCCCTTTAGAACTGGTAAATGTGTGCTGCATATTTCCAGCTATGCTGAATTTTGAGACTGTTTGGTTAAAGGATCTAAAAGGTGTCATGAACAACACACTTCTGGAGGCACATTCTTCTGTATCCCCAACGGGTATTCAGATGGGATCAGAGCATGGCATGCAGAGAATAAGTATGATAATAACATAACCCATGGCAGATCCAAGAGTATATTAAAGGACTAACAATAAATACACTCTCTAAACCAAAGAAGACTCCATCTCTGGAAAAAAAAAAACAACTAAACCAGTTCAAACTTTGCAATTCAGTCCATCAAAGAAACCCATCTCTTCATGACCAGGGAGATGACCGCAGCAAACCTTTCCCTCCCTGTTCATCTGTTACCGTTTGAATTACTCCCTGGCCTCTGTCAGTCCCACTGAAGCATTTAGTTGTCTGCAGTTCAGTAGGTCTGTACTGTTCAGGCTTTTTATAACATTTTATTTTTCTTTAATATATGTGAAGTGTGAACAGCTGAACTATGATCCGATGAGACTGCACCACATATTCCTTAAAGCTTGATATAATTTCCCTTTTTAAGTACTGGTAGCTCATTTCCTTCACCATATGTCTGGATTTGGCTTGTGCAGAACATGTGTCTATGGAATCTATGCCAGTTCTTTGAAGAACAGCACAGATCAAAGAAGAAAATCTTGTATTTGCTCTCGGTAGTCCCTGATTTGAGAGAGAAATTTGGTATTCTATGCAAAACTGCACTGCAAGATCCCTTTGAAAGCCACAGTGCTTGTTAACCAGTTTCTTGCTTATCTTTAGAAATGCAGCAGACTCTTTCTAAGCCTGTTATGTATTCAACTGTTATGTGTGGCTGTTTCATATCAGCCCAGAAGAAATAAGTACCTAAATTTAGTACAGTTTTAGCGCAGTAGAAGGACAGCTGTGTCCACGTGGAATTGGAAAGATTTTGCCTGAGTCCAGAAGTGCCTGAGAAAGAGAAGCTGTTCTATCAGCCACAGACATGTCAGATAGTGGTAGAAGGATTATTTTAGCCAGTTGTGCTTTCTCCTCATTAATAACTGAGATAATTTCTCCTCTCCTGTTAACAGAACTCTCCCATCTTTCTCTGTTTTTCCAGAGCACTTGTATGTTCCCGTGATACAATGTATAGCATGGAAAATATTTGGAAACATCTAAAGAATTTGAAATGTTAAAACCAAAGGAACAGTTTCTACTTACTCCTGACAAGCACAGTAGCAAATGAATAAGCTTCGCCGTACTGATTCTTAACTTCCACACTATATTCAGCAGAGTCTTCCATGGAGCATCTGGGGAAAAAAAAAACCCAAACCCTTCCTTTTAGCTTTCAGTTCTTGTTCATGCTTCACAGGAGAAATTCAAATGGGTTCCCCTTTAATCCCAGAAGTTGCTTTTCATCAAGAAACTGCTTTTTCTTTCAATTACAAGGATTTCTTAGGTGTCATTTTTTAATCTTGATATCCAGAAGCAAAACATTTCAGGTAGTCAACGAGCAAAAGACCTGTGGAACACTTGGTTCCACTAAAGATACGAGTCTCTCTTTATCACACGTGTAATTCACAGAGCTGAACTAATATCCTTCTGATTACATTATCCATCCTAAATCCCATGGGTATGTCTGCTTGTGAAGTGCTCTTAATGTGCTTGGCCTTGGGAATAAGAATATTTTGGCCATCCCTAAAAAGAGGGGCAAAAATAAATAAGGCTTTAAAATGTTTTCAAGGATTTTTTAAACCTTATGAACTGCAGTTGAGATTGCTTCCTAATGGCAAAGGCTTGACTCAGGTGCAACACACTGAAGTCAAGCAGGGCCAGATCCCAGAAGAATGAGACATTTTTTCTTCAGTATACACAGACCGGGAGTTTCAGGAGAGCAGGTCTTACTCAACTGAGCAAACCACTCCGAGAAGAGCACGTACGTTACCTGCTGATGTGCAGGGTCAGCATCCCAAACTTGTTTTTTATCTTGTATTTTCCTGCTGGGGCGAGGCGCGGGTCGATACGGACTCCGTTTTTATACCTAGTTGGACACAAAGGGAACACGCTGCTTAGGACAGGACTGGTAATGTTAACACTTCCTTTTAAAATCAACCACGTCAAACACAGAAGAGGAGCAGACACAGTTCCCTCCTTTGCAGATCTCCCAGATCAATCCAAACCAAGCCTGCAGCTGTCCTGGATCCCCTCCTGTAGCCCTGCCTGTGCTCCCTCCCTCGGCCTGCTGCCTACGGGCAGCTTAGCGTTGGCTTGGTGCTTCCTCCTCAGTTTATGCTCCCTGCTTTGCAGGTTGGCTGAGGGAGTTGGAGCAGATGTCTCTTGCTTCTTTGTGTTCCCTGGGGATCTGTGGGAGGTTCGTATTCTCTATGCTCTTTGAATAATTCAGATAGGATGTTCTGGAAGGACGCGGGAGATCAGGAGCTGTGATGGTAGCGGAGTTAGCTGCCTACGAAGTCATTAGTTATCCAAATGTTTGCATGCTTCAGACCTTCCATGGGAGGAATGGTCAATCGCTAACAAACTGATCAAAGTACTCTTTGCAAATTGAGGGTTTTTTGAGGTGATCTTTCATTTCTTTCCATCCCTCTGTTATTAACTGTAAATGCTGCAGTCAGGCCCTGTATGTAACACTTCCTCTCCTGTGGTTTGGTAAATGCACAAAGCTGAGTAAATGAAAGACTTGGTTTGTATTTTGCAAACTGTAGAAGCAGTAGCAGTTTAGTGCTAAAACTTGTGTTTTGTCTGAGGTAGCCAAGAATTAATGGTGTGGTGTTTTAGTGCTAGCAGAAGATTCTGGTTTCCAAGACTTAAATCTACATGAATATCAGTCCTATCCCAGAAGGACCCCCACAGGACTGTCCACTGCCTCCACAGCCCATCGAATACTTAATAACTTTACTGGTTCTAACAGTGGAGCTGGAGAATTGAAAGTGTTTTCTGTGACTTCTGAAGCTCTCCCTTCCTTCTTTCGAACAGGACACAGCTGTTACTCCTCTGGTTGCTTCCTAAAACACACACAGACTGTTAACCGCGTGGGCAGCGGGAGTCACCGCCGCCGACTGACGTACCACGTAACCTGCGGCGGTGGGGAAGCCAGGACTGTGCATGTCAGCTTCACATCCATCCTCTCCCAGACCGTGTGTACTCTGAGGGGGATCCAGAACATAGGTGGTCGCCCGGAGCGCAGCTCAATGTATTCCTTCTCCATCCGTGCCTTTTCTACAGCCTGTGCCAAGGGCAGACCGATTAATGGCAATCGAAAGGGATTATGTTCTAATTACAGCAGTTCTCTTACAAAAGGGACACGTGTGATAGTGCTGCAGAGCCTAAGGCCTTGTCCTTATTTCTAATGCTCTTGAGGTTGACCTAGCTCCTAGTTAGGCTTAGGATCCTCTCCAGAATGCTGGTTATTGGCAATTTTAATCCCGTTGGCATTTCTGCTACCCATTGAGTTGTGTGATCTGACCTTCCTCCGAAGGGCCTTGCGGTCAGCTCTCGCACGCAGCACCCTGCAGTCCCGAATAACCTCCTTTTCCAGTTTTTCCATGTCATTCCCAAACCGAATTCTCTTTTGCCCCCTCTGTTCTAGCTCTAGGATGTCAGCTTCTCTTCTTAGCTTGTAATCTCTGGAACACAGGATGATAAAAACCAATAGAGGTTAGGATGATGCTTTTTATTTCATTCTGGTGGGTTTTGTTGTTTTATAGCACATCACGGAATCATCTGGTCAGATCAGAATGAGTGTTAAGGATGGAAACATCAGCTTGTGCGCAGCGTGGGTACGAAGGTCGGTTATGGACCCAGCAGTACCACCATGAGAGGTAACACTTTAATGGCACAAGAAGGGGACCCGCAGTTTCACCACTTCTAATCCCAGGCAGGGAGTGGGGAGAAGGGTTAAAGCGGGGAGGGATGTTGTTAATTTAGGGTGTTTGGCCGTCGCAGAAGGACGGACAGCAGGATCATTGCCAAGGTTTTGTAGGAAAGAGGGGAGTTCCTTCTGTTACCATTAGTTTTTTAACCTGACCGTACGTTCCATTTATTCCTGTGAGATCTGCTTTCTCTTAAGCCCTTGCTTGCGAGCAGGGCAATATTACTCATTATCACAGGTACTGATAATTTTGTTTCCTGTCTTTTAATTGAGGTCTAGCACTTTTCTTTTAAAGGAAGAACCTCTCGATCGAACCAGCTCTTTCTGCTTCCCACAAAATGGGTCAGCAGCTGTCACCCCCACATCCAAAGGTGTTGTTGCATACAGTGGTTGTGCTTGAGTTAAGTGATTTCTGACTTACTGGGGTATTTCGGAGGTCAAGGCAAGGGCAGCTGCTATCGATAACTCCGAAAGGCTGAAAGTTTCTTCTTCCTCACTTCCAGAGGCAGACGCACATGAAAGAATCCAGACAAGGCTCCATCATTTCATAAACTCAGAATTCAACAAAGCTGTGAATGCTTAGTGCTGGGTGCGGAACATCCCGTCTGGACCTGATTTCCTCAGCCTATCCCTAACTCCGTGGCTTACCTGCTTTTAAACTTTTTCTTTCTAGTTGTGGAGGTCATCTGCAAGCTCTGCTGCCTCTCCTCCTTTTGCTCCTTCTCTCTGTGGTGGAAGAAGGTTCGGGTTCCCATGCTGGGATGTCACAAATGGGCTTTATTGCTGGAATACAATAAAACATAAAGTGGCTTTCACAGAGGACACCTTAACAGAATCGCCTTCAGTTTTCATTAACTCCTTGCTTTGATGTTCAAAGGCTGTGAGTGAATGCTCATATAATGCCATCTCCTGGCATTCAGACTATGAAAGGGGCTTGTTTTGTGGTGCTTCTGTGAAAAATGGAATCAGAGAAGATATTAGTAAGTCTCTAAAGGCAGCTGAAGCTGTAACAGAGCAGGAAGTCGGCAGCATTTTGTGGGTTGGTTTGTTTCCCTTGGACTGATCTTTGTTTTCCTAGGACTGGTCTTGCTCTCTAGATCTGGTGGATATTCTTCCAGGGAGTTCCATTAGATCAGACCCCCAATATAGCATGCAGATTAATGAGGAGCATCATGAGAAGGGAGATCAGAGGGCCATGGAAAATCAGGGACACAATAAGGTATGGAACAGCAGATGGTGAGATTTAGAGGAAAAGTTTGGAAAATGAGCAGATTTTTAGCCTGGAAACTATATTTTATGGGTAGCTGTGATGCCATATAGCCTGTGACCTGCCACCCAGGTTATCATTGCACCACCTTCTGACTCTGCCTGATGTGCCAGGGGATAGATAAGTCCCTCTGATCTCCCTTCTGATGATGCTCCTCATTCATCTGGATGTGCTAAGGCAGTGCTGCTGTGCAGAAATCACTTGGTGCCTCTGCTAATTGGAAAATCCAAGTGGATTTTCTGGAACTAACCAGTTCCAGTTGCCATTGCTGAAATGGAGCACTGGTTCAGCCTGTATTCCCATCTGCAGATGTAGGCTGCTGGTGAGAACAGTTACAGTCCAGTACTTTAAGAGGGTAAAGCTCCATCCAGTCCTTTGCATCCCGAGAGATCAATTCTTTCTTCTTTGCTCTTAGAAAAAGGTTGATAAATCGGGGAGAAAACACAGCATCCTTCAAAACATTGGCCTTAGAAAGAGCTGCTCAGAAACCAGCATGATTTTCCCAGAGAAGCCTTCCCAGAGAGATCCCTCCTCTGCTGATGGAACCTGGGGAGCAAACATCAGCCCTCTTGGCTCCCATCCACCTCCTGCATTAGCTGCTGAAGGCTGAGGCTGTTGCTGCAGCCTCTCCTCTGGGAATAAGCTGCTTTTAGGCACTGACTAATGAGTGGGCATTAAACAAAAGTAAATTTTAGAAGTGTATTCCTTCTTCTCTCCTTCTGTCCTGCACTTGGTTCAGAAACATACAGCACGGTCCTTAAACTCTGCAGATTTTCACCTTCTAAGAGCTTAGGTTACTTTATAAAAACAGCTTTGGAAATGTAATTGTTGCTGAACAATATTCCTTCAAACATACTTGCAAATCTCTCCCTAGCTCATGTTCCATTAACATTTTCCCATGGCAAAGTTTGCAGTTAGATTTTAGATTTACTGCTTTCTAACCCTAAAATGATAAAAACCATAACCTCCTTGGCTTTTACTGGTGGTACCATTTTCTGTTAATATAAACTCATTTCTTAAACAGCTCATGGTAAAGCACAGCTGTATGGAAAAGCAGAGTTCTGGTAAATGCAAAATACCCCCAAATGCAAATAAAAATACAGAATTCTCATGATTTCCTCAGTAAATGTTAACTTTGGAAGAAACAACGACATTCTGGCAAGTATAAGAACGAGAAAATAAAACAGGATTTTATGGAAAAAAATATATCCTTGTAATTCCATAGACAACTGCTCTCTTCAGGACTATTTCAGCAGAATGGCTACTGGGTATCAGATCTTTGTTTCCATTTTCATGGAGAAGTTACCAACCCGGGTTAATTTCTGCTATATAATGTTTCTTCTATGTAATGTTTCTATATAATATTTTCAGTGCTTTATAATCCGGTGTTTATTGTAAAGATAGAGTTCTGCTCAGCTAAAACAAACCCTTTTCAAGCCAAGTATATATTTTTTTCTAAACAGACCAGTAAACCAGAAGAGATTCTTGTGAGAAAACATAAACTAAACCAGTATTTTCCTAAGGACAGCACTGGAATAACAGTGATGACCCTTTAAAGCAGACACAATCACAAAGCACAGTTTATCCCTGAAGTACAATTCAGCTAAAGTGATCCCACAAAACAAGCGATGCTGCTCTGAACACCTTAGAAAATCTTGCTATAAACAGTAGTTTATTTACAGATAAACCAAACTCACCCTGTGAAGACTACAGTGAGTGTCTGTCCTCATGAGAGACGGGACAAAGGAGCGTTTCCTTCTCCCTGTTGATGACACTAAGAATGACTCTTCCCAAAAGAATGTTCCCCATGTTTGGGTGCCCATCCTGGAGTCTTAAATATAGCGCCCGACGATGCCATCGCAGTGACAATGGGGAGACCCGGGCAGGGTGACGCGCTCGGAGCCGTTCCCTGCAATGACGACTAATCACAAACTCCTCTGCAGGTCGGGCAAATTAGCGCCTTTGGCAAATGCCATAAGGGAGGACAGGTGCCTCCAAAATTCAGGCATCAGAGGGTTGGATTATCCTCTGCTCACTTAGGACAGAAACTCACAAAGCATCTAAAATGACAGAAATATTTTAACCTCCTCTGGGGATATCCCTTTGGTTAACGGTGCCACTGCTGCGGAACAGTGAAATCGTTTGCTTTGACATCTCTTCAGTGAGTGCCAGCTCCAGCTAAATTATGTCAGTGTATAATTAGATCAGGAGCTAACAGCAGCTCTTCTGTTTTGGTTGGCTGTGACTATTCTACTTTCCTTATTAGAGGCAGACGAAGTCTTGCTGCCCCAGCAGCGGGCGAGCTGACACATCCAGCTGCTCGTGGTGGTATCTAAGAGTCTGGGGTAGGGTGAAAGAAGAGAGACTGCTGGTTTTATCTGAGACAGACTTGCAGTTTCAGCATCCAGGTTAAACCCTTCCCAGCCATGTGAAAAGCTGGTGATAGTTTTTTGTGGTGTCAGATGGAGAAGTGAAAGTTTGGAAGCAGTGGAGCTCTGAGGCTGCAGTACCAGTTTGTGAGCCAGATATTTTCCAGCTACATTTTATTAGTTGAGGAGTCAGCGCAGTAGCAGTGAGCTTCTTGGAGCTGCCTGGAATCTGTAGAGAGCATATGTAAGAACTTTAAATTGCCATACTGCATGGAGCCAAAGGTCTGTTCAGCCCAGTGTCCTGTCTCTGGAGAGTGGCCCTGTAGCTTCTCCTGAGCTGGATGTGATGCTTTATTGTCTCTAGTAGTCCTGTCCCTGTTCAACTGCTTATTCCATTTTGAACACTTTCTGCTTCTGGCCTCCACAAAGCCTTGTGGAAATGAATTCCACCATCAAATTGTCATGGTTTGAGTCACCCCACCAGTATCAGTAGGGTCCATTTCTTCACCATCCAAATAAAAAAGCTGCACTCCAGCAGGATCAGCACTAGGACTACAAGGATTTCTGTGTGAGAAGTTTCTTTAGTGGCTGTGTTTCAGACATTCCTAAGAAAGCAATAAACAGGTACTCATGGGCAGAATATGTTTTGGTGTGAAGTCTCAAAGTAAAGGAACACATTTCTTTCATTGGTTTTGAGCCATTGCATCACCACTTGAATACTTTCCTCATTTTTTTTTAATTATGAGAAATAATGAGTAATTATTGTCTGTTCTGCTTAATAGTAATAATTCATCTTTGTCATATCGAGCCTCTGGTGTATGTTTTAAAGAGGAGTCTTAACTTATGCTCTCCTCATACAGGTGCAGTTTTGAACCTTTGACCTCTTTAGTCACCTCTTCTTACAAAATCTCTTATAGTCACATCTCAGAGCCCCAGTTATCCAGCCTGACAACAGCAAGGCTACACATGGAGGTTTGAAATCCCCTGAACCAGCAAGTGCAAGGCCACTAGTGAGCACTGGGATCCAGCTGTTGTGCAAGTTCTTTCATGGAGTTTCTGCTGCATTGTACCTGCCCGTCACTAACAGCAACACTGGCAGGCCAAGGTGATGCCAGAGATAAGATGTCAAGTCTGTTTCACCAGGGGTTCCCAGAACTTTCAGAGCTGCCCCTCAAATCTGCTTCATTCAGTCTCCAGAATTTGGAGAGCTACAGAGATGCTGAAGGGACTGGAACAACTCTGCTGGGGAAAGGCTGAGAGCCCTGGGGCTGTTTAGCCTGGAGAAGAG